>WNGS01165748.1:3693-17999 GCA_020271785.1 Procambarus virginalis | reverse complement strand
GTGACTTGTTGCTGCTATAATCCCCCGTGGTGACTTGTTGCTGCTATAATCGCCCCCAAACGTGGTGACTTGTTGTTCTTACAATTCCCCCCCCCTCGTGCTGACTTGTTGTTGCTATAATCCCCCCCGTGGTGACCTGTTGCTATAATCGCCCCCTCCTCGTGGTGACTTCTTGTTGCTATAATCGTCCCCCCACCCTTGGTGACTTGTTGTTTTTAAAATCCCCCTCTTGGTGACTTGTTGTTGCTATAATCGCCCCCCCCCCGTCGTGAATTCTTGTTGTTATAATAGCCCCCCCCCGTGGTGAATGTTGTTGCTTTAATGGCCACCCCCCGTGGTGACTTGTTTTTGTTATAATCAACCCGTGGAGACTTGTTGTTGCTATAACCCCCCCCCCCGTGGTGACTTGTTGTTCTTATAATCCCACCCTTGTGGTGACTTGTTGTTGTTATAATCCCCTCCGTGGTCACTTGTTGTTGTTGTTATAATCCTCCTTGGTGACTTGTTGTTGCTATAATCGCCCTGCATGGTGATTTTTGTTGCTATAATCCCCCCCCCCCGTGGTGACGTGTTGTTGCTATAATCGCCCCTCTGTGGTAACTTGCTGTTGCTATAATCGTCCCCACGAGGTGATTTGTTGTTGCTAAAATCCCCCCCCTCCGTGGTGACTTGTTGTTGCTATAATCGCCCCCCGTGGTGACTTGTTGTTGCTATAATCGTCACCCCCACGTTGTGATTTGTTGCTGCTATAATCCCCCCGTGGTGACTTGTTGTTCCTATAATCCTCTCCGTGGTGACTTGTTGTTGTTATAATCCCCCCCCCCGTGGTGACTTGTTGTTGTATAATCCCCCGTAGTGACTCGTTGTTGCTATAATCGCCCCCCCCGGGGTGACTTGTTGTTGCTATAATCTCCCCGTGGTGACTTGTTGTTGCTATATTCGCCCCCCCCCCCGTGGTGACTTGTTGTTGCTATAATCCCCCCCCCCCCCCACGGTGACTTATTGTTGGTATAATCCCCTCCGTGGTGACTTGTTGTTGCTATAATCCCCCCCCGAGGTGACTTGTTGTTGGTATAATCCCCTCCGTGGTGACTTGTTGTTGCTATAATCGCCCCCCCCCGTGGTGACTTGGTGTTGTTACAATCTCCCCCGTGGTGACTTGTTGTTGCTATAATCGCCCCCCCCCTTGGTGACTTTTTGTTGCTATAATTCCCCCCCCCCCCTGTGGTGACATGTTTTTGTTATAATCCCTCGTGGTGACTTGTTGTTCTTATAATCCCCCCCGTGGTGACTTGTTGTTGCTAAAATCTGCCCCCCACCCCCCGTGGTGACTTGTTGTTGCCATATTCCCCCTGTGATGACTTGTTGTTGCTATAATCCCCCCGTGGTGAATTGTTGTTGCTATAATCCCCCCGTGGTGACTTGTTGCTATAATCACCCCCGTGGTGACTTGTTGTTGTTATAATTACCCCGTGG
Source organism: Procambarus virginalis (assembly GCA_020271785.1). NCBI lineage: Eukaryota > Metazoa > Arthropoda > Malacostraca > Decapoda > Cambaridae > Procambarus > Procambarus virginalis. Next base: position 16,523 of record WNGS01165748.1, on the reverse strand, counting down.
TGACTTGTTGTTGCTATAATCCCCCCGTGGGGACTTGTTGCTGCTATAATCGCCCCCCCCCTCCGTGGTAACTTGTTGTTGTTATAATCCCCCCCACGTGGTAACTTGTTGTAATTATAATCCCCTCCACGGGGTGACAGGTTGTTGCTATAATCCCCCCGTGGTGACTTGTTGTTGCTATAATCGCCCCCCCCCCGTGGTGACTTGTTGTTGCTATAATCGCCCCCCCACCGTTGTGACTTGTTGTTGCAATAATCGCCCCCCGTGGTTACTTGTTGTTGTTAAAATCGTCACCCACCCCGTGGGGATTTGTTGTTGTTATAATTCCCCCCCCCCCTGTGGTGACTTGTTGTTCCTATAATCCCCTCCGTGGCGACTTGTTCTTGTTATAATCCCGCCCGTGGTGACTTGTTGTTCCTATAATCCTCCACCCGTGGTGACTTGTTGTTGCTATAATTCAACCCCGTGGTGACTTGTTGTTGCTATAATCGCCCCCCCCGGGGTGACTTGTTGTTGCTATAATCCCCCCGTGGTGACTTGTTGTTGCTATAATCCCCCCACAACGCGGTGACATGTTTTTGTTATAATCGCCCCTCCCCCCACCCGTGGTGACTTGTTGTTGCTATAATCGCACCCCCGTGGTGACTTGTTGTTGCTATAATCCCCCCGTGGTGACTTGTTGTTGTTATAATCCCCCCGTGGTACCTTGTTGTTGGTATAATCCCCCGGTGGTGACTTGTTGTTGCCATAATCACCCCCCGTGGTGACTTGTTGTTGCTATACTCCCACCGTGGTGACTTGTTGTATAATCGCACCCCCGTGGTGACTTGTTGTTGCTATAATCCCCCCCCGTGGTGACTTGTTGTCGTTTTAATCCCCCGTGGTGAATTGTTGTTATTACAATCCCCCCGTGGTGACTGGTTGTTGCTATAATCCCCCCAGTGGTGACTTGTTGTTGTTATAATCACCCCCCGTGGTGACTTGTTGTTGTTATAATCCCCCGTGGTGACTTGTTGTTCTTATAATCCCCCCGTGGTGACGTGTTGTTGCTATAATCTGCCCCCCCACCCCCCGTGGTGACTTGTTGTTGCCATATTCCCCCCGTGATGACTTGTTGTTGCTACAATCTCCCTCGTCGTGACTTGTTGTTATAATCCCCCCGTGGTGACTCGTTGTTGCTATAATCGCCCCCCCCCCCGTGATGACTTGTTGTTGTTATTATAATCCCCCCCCCGTGGTTACTGGTTGTTGCTATAATTCCCCCCAGTCGTGACTTGTAGTTGTTATAATCGCCCCCCGTGGTTACTTGATGTTCTTATAATCCCCCCCCCGTGGTGACTTGTTGTTGTTATAATCCCTCCCGTGGTGACTTGTTGTTGCCATAATCCCCCCGTGATGACTTGTTGTTGCTATAATCTCCCCCGTGGTGACTTGCTGTTGTTATTATCCCCCCGTGGTGAATTGTTGTTGCTATAATCCCCCCCCCTCCCGTGGTGACTTCTTGTTGCTATATTCCCCCCCCCCCCACGTGTTAACTTGTTGTTATTATAATCCCCCCCCCCGTGGTGACTGGCTGTTGCTATAATCCCCCCAGTGGTGACCTGTTGTTGTTATAATCGCCTCCCGTGGTGATTTGTTGTTGTTATAATCCCCCTCCCGTGGTGACTTGTTATTCTTATAATCACCCCCCCCCTGTTGTAACTTGTTGTTGCTATAGTCCGCCCCACCCTCCGTGGTGACTTGTTGTTGCTATAATCCGCCTCGAGGTGACTTGTTGTTGTTATAATCCCCGCCCCGCGCGTGGTGACTTGTTGTTGCTATAATCCCCCCATGGGGTCTTGTTGTGGCTATAATCGCCCCCCCCCTCCGTGGTGACTTGTTGTTGCTATAATCCCCACCCCCCGTGGTGACTTGATATTGCAATAATCGCCCCCCGTGGTGACTTGTTTTTGCTATAATCGTTCCCCCATTGGGAATTGTTGTTGCTATAATCGTCCTCCCGTGGTGACTTGTTGTTGCTATAATCCCCCTCCCCGTGGGGACTTGTTGTTGTTATAATTCCACCCTGAGGAGACTTGTTGTTGCTATAATCCCCCCGTGGGGACTTGTTGCTGCTATAATCGCCCCCCAACGTGGTGACTTGTTGTTGTTACAATTCCCCCCCCCCCGTGGTGACTTCATGTTGCTATAATCCCCCCCCCGTGGTGACTTGTTGTTGCTATAATCGCCCCCTCCCCGTGGTGACTTGTTGTTACAATCCCCCCCCCCGTGGTGACTTGTTGTTGCTATAATCCCCCCGTGGTGACTTGTTGTTGCTATAATCTCCCCCGTGGTGACTTGTTGTTGTTATAATTCCCCCGTGGTGACTTGTTTTTGCTATAATCCCCCCGTGGAGACTTGTTGCTGTTATAATCGCACCCCCGTGGTGACTTGTTGTTGCTATAATCCCCCACGTGGTAACTTGTTGTTATTATAATCCCCTTCCCGTGGTGACTGGTTGTTGCTATAATCCCCTCAGTGGTGACTTGTTGTTGTTATAATCGCCTCCCGTGGTGACTTCTTGTTGTAATAGTTTCCCCCCCCCTAGGAGATTTGTTGGTGCTATAATCCTCCCCCCGAGGAAACTTGTTGTTGCTATAATTCCCCCGTGGTGACTTGTTGTTCCTATAATCCCCCCGTGGTGACTTGTTGTTGTTATAATCCCCCCCCCCGTGGTGACTTGTTGTTTTTATAATCCCCCCCCCCCCGTGGTGACTTGTTGTTGCTATATTCCTTCCGTGGTGACTCGTTGTTGCTATAATGGCTCTCCCCGTGGTGACTTCTTGTTGCTATAATCGCCCCCCCTCGTGGTGACTTGTTGTTGCTATTATCCCCCCGTGGAGACTTTTTGTTGTTATAATCCCCCCGTGGTGACTTTTTGTTGTTATAATCTCCCCGTGGTGACTTGTTGTTGCTATAATCGCCCCCCCTTAATGAGTTGTTCTTGCTATATCGGCCCCCCCCGTGGTGACTTGTTGCTATAATCGCCCCTCCCCCCCGTGGTGACTTGTTGTTGTTATAATCCCGCCCGTGGTAAATAGTTGTTGCTACATTCCCCCAGTGGTGACTTTCTGTTGCTATAATCGCCCTCCCACTGTGGTGACTTTTTTTTTCCATATCCCCCCCCCCTCCATGGTGACATGTTGTTGTTATAATCTCCCCCGTGGTGACTTGTTGTTGCTATAACCCCCCCCCTGGTGACTTGTTGTTGTTATTATCCCCCCCGCCGTGGTGACTTGTTGTTGCTATAATCCCTCCGTGGGGACTTGTAGTTACTATAATCGCCTCACCCCTGTGATGACTTATTGTTGCTATAATCCCCCCGTGGTAACTTGTTGTTATTATAATCCAATTCCGTGGTGACTGGTTGTTGCTATAATCCCCCCCGTGGTGACTTGTTATTGTTATAATCCCCCGTGGTGACTTGTTGTTCCTATAATCCTTCACCCGTGGTGACTTGTTGTTGCTGTAATCGCCCCCTCCCCGTGGTGACTTGTTGTTGTTATAATGCCCCCCCCCCGGTGGTGACTTGTTGTTGCTATAATCGCTCCCCCGTGATGACTTGTTGTTGCTATAATCCCCCGTGGTGATTTGTTGTTGCTATATTCCCCCCCCCCCGTGGTGACTTGTTGTTCATATAATCGCACACCCCCCCGTGGTGACTTGTTGTTCCTATAATTCCCCCCCCGTGGTGACTTGTTGTTATAATCTCCCCCCGTGGTGACTTGTTTTTGCTATAATCGCCCCCCGTTCTGATTTGTTGTTGTTATAATCCCCCCTGTGGTGACTTGTTGTTGCTATAATTGCCCCCCCCCCCCGTGGTGACTTGTTGCTAAAATCCCCACCAGTGGTGACTGTTGTTGCTATAGTCCCCCAATGTGACTTGTTGTTGCTATAATCGCCCCCCCCCACGTGGTGACTTATTGTTATTATTATCCACCCCCGTGGTGACTTGTTGTTGCTATAATACCTCCGTGTGGACTTTTTGTTTCTATAATCCCCCATCGTGGTAACTTCTTGTTATTATAATCCTCCCCCCGTGGTGACTGGTTGTTGCTATAATCCCCAAGTGGTGACTTGCTGTTATTATAATCACCCCCCCGTGGTGACTTGTTGTTGTTATAATCACCCAGTGGTGATTTGTTGTTGCTATAATCGCCCCCCCCCGGTGGTGACTTGTTGTTGTTGTAATCCCCCCCGTGGTGACATGTTGTTCCAATAATCCTCCACCCGTGGTGACTTTTTGTTGTTATAATCCCCCCCCGTGGTGACTTGTTGTTGCTATAATCGCCCCCCGTGGTGAATGTTGTTGTTATAATCCCCCAGTGGTGACTTGTTGTTGCTATAATTGCCCCCCCCCTGTGATGACTTGTTTTTGCTATAATCTCCCCGTGGTGACTTGTTGTTGCTATATCCCCCCCCCCCCGTGGTGACTTGTTGTTGATATAATCGCCCCACCCCCCGTGGTGAATTGTTGTTCCTATAATCCCCCCCGTAGTGACTTGTGTGCTATAATCTCCCGTGACTTGTTGATGCTATCCCCCCCCTCCGTGGTGACTTGTTGTTGCTATAATCGCCCCCCCCCGTGGTGACTTCTTGTTGCTATAATCGCCCCCCCCTGACTTGTTGTTCTTATATCCACCCTCATGGTGACTTGTTGTTGCTATACTCGCCCCCTCCTCGTGGTGACTTGTTGTTATAACCCCAACCGTGGTGATTTGTTGTTGCTATAATCGCCCCCCCCCCGGGGTGACTTCTTGTATATAATCCCGCCCGTGGAATTGTGTTGCTATAATCGCCCCCCCACGTGGTGACTTGTTGCTATAATCCCCCACTGGTGACTTGTTGTTGTTATAATCCCCCCGTGGTAACTTCTTGTTGGTATAATCCCATAGTGGTGACATGTTGTTGTTATTATCCCCCCCCTTGGTGACTTGTTGGTATAATCCCCCACGTGGTGACTTGTTGTTGCCATAATTCCCCCGTGGTGACTTGTTGTTGTTTTAATCCCCCCGTGTGACTTGTTGTTGCTATAATCCCCCCGTGTTGACTTGTTGTTGCAATAATCGCCACCCTCCAGTGGTGACTTGTTTTTGTTAATCCCCCCCCCCCTTGGTGACTTGTTGGTATAATCCCCCACGTGGTGACTTGTTGTTGCCATAATTCCCCCGTGGTGACTTGTTGTTGTTTTAATCCCCCCCGTAGTGACTTGGTGTTGCTATAATCGCCCCCCCGTGGTGACTTGTTGTTGCTATAATCCCCCCCGTGGTGACTTGTTGTTGCTATAATCACCCCCGTGGTGACTCGTTCGTGCTATAATCGCCCCCCCCCTCCGTGGTGACTGTTGTTGTTTTATTCCCGCCCCGTGGTAAATTGTTGTTGTTATAATCGCCCCCCCTTGTGACTGTGTTGCTATAATCCCCCCAGTGGTGACTTGTTGTTGCTATAAACCCCCAAGGTGACATGTTGTTGTTATAATCGCCCCCCCCCGTGGTGACTGCTGTTGTTATTATCCCCCCCCCCGTGGTGACTTGTTGCTATATTCGGCCCTCCCCCGTGGTGACTTGTTGCTATAATCGCCCCCCGTGGTGACTTGATGTTGTTATAATTCCCGCCCCCCACCCTTGTGGTGACTTGTTGTTATAATCCCTCCCGTGGTGACTTTTTGTTGCTATAATTCCGCCCGTGGTGACTTGTTGTTGTTATAATCCCCCCGTGGTGACTTGTTGTTGTTATAATCCCCCCGTGGTTACTTGTTGTTGCTATAATCGCCCCCCCACCCCCCGTGGTGACCTGTTGTTGTTATAATCCCCCCCGTGGTGACTTGTTGTTGCTATAATTCCCCCGTGATGACTTGTTGTTGTTGTAATTCCCCCCGTTGTGACTTGTTGTTGCTATAATCCCCCCGTGTTGACTTGTTGTTGCAATAATCGCCACCTTCCCGTGGTGATTTGTTTTTGTTATAATCTCCCTGTGGTGACTTGTTGTTGCTATAATCGCCCACCCCCGTGGTGACTTGTTGTTCCTATAAAATCCCCCGTGGTGACTTGTTGTTGCTATAATCGCCCCTCCACCCAGTAGTGACTTCTTGTTGTTTTAATCCCGCAACGTGGTAAATTGTTGTTGCTATAATCGCCCCCCCTTGGTGACTTGTTGCTATAATCCCCCCTCCCTCCAGTGGTGACTTGTTGCTATAAACCCCAGTGATGACTTGTTGTTGCTATAATGGACCCCCCCCTGTGGTGACTTGTTTTTTGCCATTATCCCCCCCCCCTGTGGTGACATGTTGTTGTTATAATCGCCGTCCCGTGGTGACTTGATGTTGCTATAATCCCCCGATGGTGACTTCTTTATGTTATAATCCCCCCGTGGTGACATGTTGTTGTTATAATCCCCCCGTGGTGACTTGTTGTTGCAATAATCGCCCCCACTTGGTGACTTGTTGTTGTTATTATCCCCCCCCCCCGGTGGTGACTTGTTGCTGCTATAATCCCTCCGTGGGGACTTGTTGTTGCTATAATCGCCCCACCCCCGTGGTGACTTGTTGTTGCTATAATCCCCCCGTGTGACTTGTTGCTATAATCGCCCCCCCCCCGTGGCGACTTGTTGTTATTATCATCCCCCTTCCTCCCGTGGTGACTTCTTGTTGGTATAAACCCCCCGTGGTGACATGTTGTTGTTATAATCCCCCCATGGTGACTTGTTGTTGCTATAATCGCACCCCCCGTGGTGACTTGTTGTTATTATCCCCCTCCCTGTGATGACTTGTTGTTGCTATAATCCCTCCGTGGGGACTTGTTGGTGCTATAGTCGCCCCACCCCCGTGGTGACTTGTTGTTGCTATAATCCCCCCGTGGTAACTTGTTGTTATTATAATCCCCCCCCCCCACTGTGGTGACTGGTTGTTGCTATAATCCTCCCAGTGGTGACTTGTTGTTGTTATAATCCCCCCCCCCCCCGTGGTGACTTGTTATTGTTATAATCCCCCCGTGGTGATTTGTTGTTGCAATAATCGCCCCCCCCCCTTGGAGACTTGTTGTTGTTATAATCCCGCCCGTGGTGACTTGTTGTTCCTATAATCCTCCACCCGTGGTGACTTGTTGTTGCTATAATTCAACCCCGTGGTGACTTGTTGTTGCTATAATCGCCCCCCCCCCCCGTGGTGACTTGTTGTTGTTATAATCCACCCGTGATGACTTGTTGTTACTATAATCGGCCCCCCCGTCGTGACTTGTTGTTGTTATAATCCCCCCGTGGTGACTTGTTGTGGCTATATTCCCCCCCCTCCGTGGTGACTTGTTGTTGATATAATCGCCCACCCCTCCGTGGTGACTTGTTGTTAATATAATCCCCCTGCCCCACGTGGTGACTTGTTGTTGTTATAGTCCCCCCTGTGGTGACTTGTTGTTGATATAATCGCCCCGCGTTGTGACTTGTTGTTGTATTAATCCCCCCCGTGGTGACATGTTGTTGGTATAATCCCCCCCCCCCCGCGGGGTGACTTGCTGTTGCTATAATTCCCTCCGTGGTGACTTGTTGTTGTTATAATCCCCCCGTGGTGACTTGTTGTTGTTATAATCCCCCCGTGGTGACTTGTTGTTGCTATAATCGCCCCCCCCCCCGTGGCGAATTGTTGTTATTATAATCCCCCCGTGGTGACTTGTTGTTGGTATAAACCCCCAGTGGTGACTTGTTGTTGCTATAATCGGCCCCCCCGTGGTGACTTGTTGTTGTTATAATCCCCCCGTGGTGACTTGTTGCTGCTATATCCCCCCCCCGTGGTGACTTGTTGTTGATATAATCGCCCACCCCCCGTGGTGACTTGTTGTTGTTATAATCACCCGTGGTGACTTGTTGTTGTTATAATCCCCCCGTGGTTACTTGTGGTTGCTATAATCGCCCCCCCCGGGGTGACTTGTTGTTGTTGTAATCCCCCCGTGGTGACTTGTTGTTGCTATAATCCCCCCGTGTTGACTTGTTGTTGCAATAATTGCCACCCTCCCGTGGTGACTTGTTTTTGTTATGATCCCCATGTAGTGACTTGTTTTTGCTATATCCCCCCCCCCGTGGTGACTTGTTGTTTCTATAATCCCCCCGCCCCACGTGGTGACTTGTTGTTGTTATAGTCCCCCCCCCTGTGGTGACTTGTTGTTGTTATAGTCCCCCCCCCTGTGGTGACTTGTTGTTGTTATAATCCCAACATGCTGACTTGTTGTTGTTATAATCCACCCCCATGGTGACTTGTTGTTGTTATAATCCCAACATGTTGACTTGTTGTTGTTATAATCCCTCCCCCGTGGTGACTTATTGTTGCTATATTCACCCCTTGGGGATTTGTTGTTGCTATAATCGCCCCCTCGTGGTGACCTGTTCTTGCTATAATCCCCCCGTGGTGACTTGTTGTTGCTATAATCCCCCTCGTGATGACTTGTTGCCGTTATAATCCCCCACCCCGTGGAGACTTGTTATTGTTATAATCCCACCGTGGGGACTTGTTGTTACCATAATCCCCCCACTATGGTGACTTGATGTTGCTATAATCTCCCTCCCACCCGTGGTGACTTGTTGCTATAATCGCCCCCCCTTCGTGGTGACTTGTTGTTGCTATAATCCCCCCCCCCCCGTGGTGACATGTTGTTGCTATAATCCCCTCCCCGTGGTGACTTCATGTTGCTACAATCCCCCCCCTCTGTGGTGACTTTTGGTTGCTATAATCGTCCCCCCGTTGGGACTTGTTGTTGCTATAATCGTCCCCCGTGGTGACGTGTTGTTGCTATAATCCCCCTCCCCTGGTGACTTGTTGTTGCAAATAATTGCCCATCTCCGTGGGGATTTGTTGTTGTTATAATCACCCCCCTTGGTGACTTGTTGTTGCAATAATCGCCCGCCCCCCCCCTTCGTGGTGACTTGCTGTTGCTATAATCCCCCCCGTGGTGACTTTTTGTTGCTATAATCCCCTCCCGGTGGTGACTTGTTGTTGCTACAATCCCCCCTCCCCGTGGTGACTTGTTATTGCTATAATCGTCCCCCCGTAGTGACTTGTTGTTGTTATAATCGTATAACAACAACAACTTGTTGTTGTTGTTATAATCCCAAAGTGTTGACTTGTTGTTGTTATAATCCCCCGTGGTGACTTGTTGTTGCTATAATTCCCCCCGTGCTGACTTCTTTTTGTTATAATCCCCCCCCCCCCGTGGTGACTTGTTGTTGCTATAATCACTCCGTGGGGATTGTTGTTGCTATAATCGCCCCCTCCCCGTGGTGACCTGTTGTTGCTATAATCCTCCCCTGTGGTAACTTTTTGTTGCTATAATTCCCCCCCCTCCCCGTGGAGACTTGTTGTTGCTGTAATCCCCCCAGTGGTGATCTGATGTTGTTATAATTTCCCCCCATGGTGACTTGTTGTTACTATAATCCCACCCCGTGGTGACTTGTTGTTGTTATAATCCGCACCGTGGTGACAAGTTGTTGCTATAATCCCCCCGGGGTGACTTGTTGTTGCTATAATCCCCCTCGTGATGACTTGTTACTGTTATAAACCCCCACCCCATAGAGACTTGTTATGCTATAATCCCACCGTGGGGATTTGTTGTTGCTATAAGTAGTATAAACCGGGCCAAGTCATGACCGTTTTGCTTTTTCCGACGGTCACGACTTGGCCCCATGTTTTTTCGTTACCCCAGTGACATTCGACGGTCACGACTTGGCCCCATGTTTTTTCGTTACCCCGCTGACCCATGCACGGGCATTGCTAATGGTCAATGACGTCATCAACTTACCTGGGGATTAAAAGGCCGGCTCCTGGCCCCATCATTTTTCGTTGCCTCAGCGACCCCGCACAGGCATTGCTAATGGTCACCCCGTCTTCATCTCCCCTGTTTTAAGTCCGTTTTCTGTTATAGTGTATTTATCCCCATTTTTCAATATTTATAGCAAAGGGGGATTCAAATGCTGTCTTCTGTCAAGCCTAATGTGCAATAGCGCTAACCATTATATGCTCGTTTTTTCTCAATAAGGTATTACCATACTGTTTCCCATTGTCTAAGATCATTTTATAGCTAAGATTCCATATTAACATAAGAAATGAGTTCAAACCCTGTTACAGAACCAGTATTTACCCAGGTCTTTTTCCTAAATCTAAAACTTATTCCAATTTATGCCCATTGTTTCATGTTCTGTCCAGTGTTGATAATTTTCATAGCTTATGAATATCCCAGTTTATCATGTTCATTCATTCGCAGCTCTATCATGTCACATCTATTTCTTCGCCTTTCTAGAGAATGTAATTTAAGCTTTGTCTTCAAGGATCGTTTATTGAGCATAGGACAAATAAAAATGAAAACCCACTAACATCCATTTGTATGAAAACAGTCCCCTGCCAGGCATGGTGACTTCAATGCAATTTCAGTAGTAGTCCAATATAGATTCATAAACTAATAGTCCCTGCCAGGCGTGGTGACTCCAATGCGATTTCAGTACTAATCCAATAATTACTGCATAAACGCATAAATGTATATGCATAAATACATATGCACATCTCACATTCACTCAAAAAACATGCCTCCCCCACACCTTACTGTAGCATATAACAAATTCAAATATTCATTCAGTAAAAGCAAGACTCTCATGTTTTAAAATAAGACCTTCTGCAGTCATCTTCTTTTCTGACGTCATCATCCCCAATGCGCTGTAAGCCACCCAATGAGCTCCCAGCCAACGTGCTAATGCGGGTCCTATAGGAGGTTCACACATAAGTGTGAACTCTTAATCACTCCTAATACCTCACCTATACTCTGTGCTTCACCAGAGTCGATATTCAGCTACAATAGCTCGTATTTTCGCTCATTGCTCCTATTTTTCTGTTATTCGTAAACCCGATCAAACCATCTTAACCTAACCTAACCTAACTTATTACCCAGGTCTTTTTCCTAAATCTAAAACTTATTATTTATAACAAACAAATACATTCTACAGACCAGTTGCTGTCGTTGTTTGGCGACATCACCAAAAGCGACCTCACTTTAGGGATAAGGTATTGCTGGCCATTAACATATAAGTGTCAAGGTATCACAGCACCTGACTGGTCAACTATGTATGACGTCACCAGATGGCCAATGCGGCCTTTAGCGTCCTACTAGCATATTATTCAAAAATGACTAACCATCCCCACCTAACCTAATCAGAGGTTAAAGAATATACATTTTAATCATCCACAACTGTAATTATTATTCAGTAATAAGTGCAAAAGTAAAACAGAAACCCAAATGTCGTACCGCAATTTAAGCAGAATCGTACATCTGGCAGCAGAGCAGGATAGATGAACATTAGAATAAAGGCAACTGCAGAGGTCCTATTGGTCCATACGAGGCAGCTTCTATATATTTTCACCCAATCTCATTCATATTCATGTCCACCTTATGCTTAAAACAATCAAGGGATCTCACTTAAAGTATTAGTTTACAATAATAGTTTTAATAAATATATCTCATTCTAGTTTCATACACAACAGCAATTATGAAACCCTATAGCTAGATATTCTACTATAATCCACAAGTAGTTACCACACATCTGGCAACACAGCGGATTAGTAGCTTTGCTCATAGGCTAGTCAACTATCCTCACCTCCATCAAATAGTTATCCAAATGTCGCACCTCAGTTGATCCATCTAGCAACTCAGCTGGATGCTAACCACTATATTCATAGGCTAATCATTTCTACACCTCAAAAAATCCTAGTCTTGCTACGCAAATCAGGTAACTTGTTTCTAAACCAACACTCGCAAATACAAGCCTACATACCTACACATACTTCACAACCTATACATTCATAAGGAATAGCCTAGTTTTTTGCCACCATTTCCCCATTAATCAGATGTAATTTATGCCATACACAGAAAATACGGCATTTACACACCAAATATGCCATTTATGCACAAAATATATTATTTACACTCAAAATATACCATCACACAAAAAATATGTCATTTATAGACAAAAATATGACATTTACATACAAAATATGTCAGTTGCACACACAAAAATATACCATTTACACAATATTACATGTACACTCAGAGTATGGCATTTGCACAAAGTATGGTATTTGCACAAATATATCAAAATGCGTATGAATTTAGACAATCAAAAATGTGCTTTCGCTAAAATTACACAATTTCACAAACATAATTTTCACAAAATGCCAATACAATGTCTCATAAACCAAAATACACTTACACCATTAAGGTCTATTTTTTTTCTGATTACAGCGCTTACACAAAATACACAATTTGCACACAAAAAATACAGTTGCACCAGTTCCACGTCAAAAAATTAAAACACAACTTGCATAAATGCACTATTAGAACAAAAATTATTATAACACATGGACAGTTATTACACAATTTGTGTAATTAGTATACATCTTTGCGCGATTAATACAAGCAAACATGCTATGTAATTACTCAACTTGCACAATGACAATCAATACACAAAGGCATAAATAAAACAATTCGTCCATATGCAATTACACAACATGCACAATTAATATGCAACTTTTACAAATATTACACATCTTTCATAATTATTACACAACTTGCACAAATACATATCTAGCACAAATACGTACAATACATAACTACCCCAAATATGAAAATACACAACTAGCATAAATACACGATTTACAGTCAAAATATTGCTAAATTCGATGATTTTTATGAAACTTTTTTCGATTTTTTCGATTTTCGATAATTTTTGATGAAACTTCTCTGATGAAACTTTGATTTTCAATGATT
>WNGS01165747.1:12843-27448 GCA_020271785.1 Procambarus virginalis | reverse complement strand
AAAGAGATTTCAGGTATACTGGTGTTACCAGGGGTAGTAATATACGGGACACATTGCGACCATCAATATAATATGGATAAAGACCGAGCATATTGCCCCAAATACTTTTTGTGACAAATTGCCATAAAAAGGTCACAAATCCTTTTTGACAAAAAAGTTGTCAGCAAAGGGGATGTGGCAGTATCGACTGAAATACTCTACTCGTTAAACCCGAGCAGAATATTAAGTGACGATGAATTATTCCTTGGAACGATAAAACATTTAGATGTAGAGATTTCCGATTCATTAATATTCCTTACAATTAAAGAACAATCGTTATAGCTGAGATTGTAGTTCCTAAAAATTATTTCAACACGTACTATATTATTTGCTGCCCTTAATTATAGCCGGAGCATCAGCTGAACTGTTGGTAGTTCGACTTTTGACGATCATCCGATCGTTTTTGTGTCTGTTTCAGGATGGAGACCCTAGGACACTTGCATGGCTTCTCGCCTGAATGTATTTACAAATGTTTCTTCAAATTGGAGCGGATTATTAAAATTTCCCTCGCACGTAGAAAATGTTAGACATAAAATTTCGCGCTCGCACGTAGAAAATGTTAGACATAAATTACTTTCCCTCGCACGTAGAAAATGTTAGACATAAATTTTCCCTCGCACGTAGAAAATGTTAGACATAAAATTTCCCTCGCACGTAGAAAATGGTAGACATAAAATGTTCCTTCCCTCGCACGTAGAAATGTTAGACATAAATTTCCCTCGCACGTAGAAATGTTAGACATAAAATTTCCCTCGCACGTAGAAAATGTTAGACATAAAATTTCCCTCGCACGTAGAAAATGTTAGACATCAAATTTCCCTCGCACGTAGAAAAATGTTAGACATTAAAAAACTGAAAGAAAGTAAGGCTGATGGCAGACAAGGTAAGAAAGTTTAGCAGGGATAATTCACAAATCAGGGGGACATAGATGAAAATAAAGTCCACAACTAAGCGTAAGAGTTTTTTCGTTGCAATAAATAGTGAACAAATACAATTAGATGAAGGCTACTTTTAAGTCATTATCCTCCCATTTTCTAAACCTACAATATACCTATCACACACTTTCCTCACTTACACATCACGCGCTTCCACTCTCACCTCATTAATATTACCTACCACTTTCAGCTCATTAATTATCCTTCCACCTTGACTCCAGCTATATTCAACTTAACCCTCCCCACCTTCACCTCCTCCCCTCTAACCTTCACCACAATAACATTAACCCCCCCACCTTCACCTCATTAACATGACCCCCTCCCACCTTCACCTCATTAACATGACCCCTCCCACCTTCACCTCATTAACATGACCCCTCCCACCTTCACCTCATTAACATGACCCCTCCCACCTTCACCTCATTAACATGACCCCTCCCACCTTCACCTCATTAACATGACCCCTCCCACCTTCACCTCATTAACATGACCCCCCCACCTTCACTTCATTAACATGACCCCTCCCACCTTCCACCTCATTAACATGACCCCCCCACATTCACCTCATTAACATGACCCCTCCCACCTTCACCTCATTAACATGACCCCTCCCACCTTCACCTCATTAACATGACCCCTCCCACCTTCACCTCATTAACATGACCCCTCCCACCTTCACCTCATTAACATGACCCCTCCCACCTTCACCTCATTAACATGACCCCTCCCACCTTCACCTCATTAACATGACCCCTCCCACCTTCACCTCATTAACATGACCCCTCCCACCTTTCACCTCATTAAATGACCCTCCCCACCTTCACCTCATTAACATGACCCCTCCCACCTTCACCTCATTAACATGACCCCCCCACCTTCACCTCATTAACATGTCCTACCTTCACCTCATTAACATGAACCCCTCCCACCTTCACCTCATTAACATGACCCCTCCCACCTTCACCTCATTAACATGCCCCCCCCACCTTCACCTCATTAACATAACCCCGATCCCACCTTCACCTCATTAACATGACCCCTCCCACCTTCACCTCATTAACATGACCCCACTCATCATCACCTCATTAACATGACCCCACTCATCATCACCTCATTAACATGACCCCACTCATCATCACCTCATTAGCGTCACCTATTCCACCTTCACCTCACGCTTCCTACTATCACACCTAATATGATAGTAGGGATTGTCCTTAGATATCTCTCACCTCATTAAAATGACCCCCTCCCACCATCACCTCATTAGCACCATGCATCTCACCTCCAACTCACCCTCTCATCTTTAATTCATTAACATCACCTCTCCAACCTTATCTTCGTTAAAATCACCACTCCGACCTTCACCCTAAATTGGATGCCAAGTTACAATGGCATACATGGTAATGAAACTCAGACTCACTCAGCAAAACTGTCACCGGTTTTACCTGTTTGTACGGGTTTAAAATACCTTCCAGGTTTTTCACAGAATTAAGGGAGCAAATGAAGAAGAAATACTCCTAATTATCAAATATGTGCCACAGAGGCCAACATAGCGGAAGAAGATCCACTGCGATATTGTACGAACAAGCCACTGGGTACTACTCTATTTCAAGCCTGGCAAAGAGATATCCAGAGACATTGCCGTAGCTATACTCAGACCCGCACTTGGTTACAAGTGCTGGTGAGATAATAAAGCCAACGGTTAAAGAGCGTCATATCTGTAGAACAGATGCAGAGGCGCCACTTTTGCAATACTTACTGGAATGTAAAGCAACTGAAGCCCTGTGCATCAAATTCAACATTAATCCAAGGAGAGCAGCTGTTTTAGATGCAAAATCCACAGCTACTACAATTGTTAGTAAAGTAGTTTGAAGACATGGGACTCACCTACTGAACATTCTGTATCTATATCCGCCATCAAAATAATGTTTATTTAAGCAAGACATAAACCGGTGCGCTAATACAGAAGCGAAAAGAAACATCAGAAAAGGAGGAAACTCCACCGCCATTTAAAACTTTAACCCAAATAGACATTTAGAAGGTAATTGTGAATAGCCAAACTCAATTACAGGCTCACCATACGTCCGTGTAACATGGACCTTTTGTTCTGAGTTTCACAGTTTCACCTTCCACCATTAATATGACCCACCAACCTTCACCATTAATATGACCCTCCAACCTTCACCATTAATATGACCCAACCACCGTCACCATTAATATGACCCTACAACCTTCACCATTAATATGACCCACCAACCTTCACCATTAATATGACCCCACCAACCTTCACCATTATATATGACCCAACCACCTTCACCATTAAATATGACACCCACCAACCTTCCATCCATTAATATGAACCACCAACCTTCACCATTAATATGACCCCACCTATACCTTCACCATTAATATGACCCAACCACCTTCACCATTAATATGAACCCACCAACCTTCACCATTAATATGACCCAACCGCCTTCACCATTAATATGACCCACCAACCTCCACCATTAATATGACCCACCACCCTTCAACCATTAAGATGACCCACCAACCTTCACCATTAATATGACCCAACCGCCTTCACCATTAATATGACCCACCAACCTTCACCTAAAACCCACCTCCACCTTCACCACCAATTGGACCTACACCCCACCTAATATCGACACCTATCACCTCACCTAAATGCCCTATCAACCTCCACCTAGACCTTCCCTCACCTCGAGCACCTCACCTCCCTTGGACCTTCACCCCACCTCTTCCCTCACATCTTCGGACCCCACATCTTG
Organism: Procambarus virginalis; assembly: GCA_020271785.1. NCBI lineage: Eukaryota > Metazoa > Arthropoda > Malacostraca > Decapoda > Cambaridae > Procambarus > Procambarus virginalis. Next base: position 23,682 of record WNGS01165747.1, on the reverse strand, counting down.
GACCTTCACCTTGGACCTTCACCCACATCTTGGACCTTCACCTTTCCCTCACATCTTGGACCTTCACCTTGCCCCTCACATCTTGGACCTTCACCCCATCTCGCACCTTCACCTCACATCTTGGACCTTCACCTTGCCACCTCACATCTTGCACCTTCACCTTGGACCTTCACCTCACATCTTGGACCTTCACCTCCCTCACATCTTGGACCTTCACCTTGGACCTCCTCACATCTTGGACCTTCACCCTCAACCCCTCCCACCAACACCTCACCTTACACTTGTATCTTCACCTCACATCTTGGACCTTTACCTCACCTCTCCTACCAACACCTCACCCTTCACCTTCACCTCACCTCACCCTCCCACCTTCACCTCATATCTGGACACTTCCTCACCTCACCTCTCACCTCACCACCATCTCCACACCCTCACACCTCCTCCCTCACCCTCACCTCACCTCACCTCCCACCTTCACTTCACATCTTGGACCTTCGTCTCACCCCTCCCATCGTCACGTCAATCGTCCCCTTTCACCTAATTAACATGACGCATCCCACATTCTACTCATTATCATGACCAATCCCACCTTTACCTCATTAACATACCTTTCTCACCTTCAGCACTCTAACATGACCTATCCCACATTCACCTACCTACTAACATCTTGCCTCACACCTTCAGCTAGTTAATGTGAAACATCTCACCTTCCCCTCATTACATCACCTCTTCATTCTTAGTTTTATCCCTCCCACCATTTCCTACTTAAAATGACCCATCCCACCTGCACCTCATTAACATGGCCAACCCCACCTTCACCACATCTCTGCACACCTGCACCTCATTAACATGGCCAACCCCACCTTCACCACATCTCTGCACACCTGCACCTCATTAACATGGCCAACCCCACCTTCACCACATCTCTGCGCACCTACATCTCATTAACATCACCCATTCCACCTTCATCTCACCCCTCCCACCTTGACTTAATTAATATTACCCATCACACATTGACCTAGTTAACATCATCACAAAAATACACAAAAAATAATAGTGTGACTGATTGCCTTGTGCAGGTGTCGTTGGAGCTGAGGAACCTTGTCGGTTACTACGTGAGCAGCACCTACGTGCCCACCCTGCTCCTTCTCGTCATCTGCTACCTCACCTTCTTCTTCGACCTCGCTGACTTTTCTGTAAGTTACTCTTCTCATTCTCTTAACACCTTTGCTTAATTTGGGTATATAAACTCTCGTTTCTCAATGCACACCTGCCCACACATTCACATGTGTATCATGTGTACACTCGTGCATAGATACTTATTCATCAACATACTCACCCAGAATAAGTATCACATTGAGAACTTTGAGAAAGAAATCACTTTATGAGGAAACGACCATTCTGTCCTGGGCTTGATTATTCAACTGAACTAAGAGCAATAAATCTCGGTGACAACGAAAGGAGAGTAGAGTACAAAAAGAAAGTTACACATGAGTAAGAGAATAAATAGAAAGTGAATAATTGGAGGAACAATTTTAGGGAACAATATTACAGGAAATGATAAATGACGTTTAGACCTTCAACTGCGCAACGCGCCTGCAGGCCCACGTCTGGGGTGCGCTACGTGCCTCCAGGTATTTGTATTTTTCACGTTCCATTCAAAACTCCCGCGGCTACACGGGGCTCACATCAGCTTCCTCAGGGCTCTTGTAAACAGACGCCATCTTTAAAAAAAATCATGGTCCACATTCCCGGGTGTGAGAGCCTCAGTAGTGAGTGAGCAACCAAGGCTGGCGCTCGCAGCATGAGTGCACAGCATTGCTGTTCAGCGTGTGACCACAGCATTGCTGTTCAGCGTGTGACCACAGCATCGCCTAATAATGTCAATATATATATATATATATATATATATATATATATATATATATATATATATATATATATATATATATATATATATATATATATATATATATATATATATATATATATGTCGTACCTAGTAGCCAGAACGCACTTCTCAGCCTACTATGCAAGGCCCAATTTGCCTAATAGGCCAAGTTTTCATGAATTAATTGTTTTTCGACTACCTAACCTACCTAACCTAACCTAACCTAACTTTTTCGGCTACCTAACCAAGCCTAACCTATAAAGATAGGTTAGGTTAGGTTAGGTAGGGTTGGTTAGGTTCGGTCATATATCTACGTTAATTTTAACTCCAATAAAAAATAATTGACCTCATACATAATGAAATGGGTAGCTTTATCATTTCATAAGAAAAAAATTAGAGAAAATATATTAATTCAGGAAAACTTGGCTTATTAGGCAAATCTGGCCTTGCATAGTAGGCCAAAAAGCGAGTTCTGGCTACTAGGTACGACATATATATATATATAACTTGTATTATTTAGCCATGATAGTATTATAGAAGAGCCTGAATGTGATAATGACTGGGTACAATGTTTAAATATCAGTGATTCAATGCTGTTCACGATGTTCACAGCACTAGCCACAGCACCACAGCATTATGTCTTCCATCTAAAAATCTTCAAACGACTTCTTAAGTTTCTTTTCAAAATAAACTTGTGGTCAGTTATTAATTTACAGGAATTAGTGACCAGGATTGTGGTTATAATTAGCGTTGTGCGTAGTATTGTGGAAGGAGGAATTTTGGTGAGGGAGGGAGAGAATTGAGGTAGCCTTACTGTGTGGCAGCCACTTTTGTTTTGCTCACCATACTAGCTTCGTGGTTCTCTATGGGAACACACATGTACATGGGTATATACAGTGTGTTTGTATATATATAGTGTAATAACAGCAACAGGAGTATGTGAAAACAAGTTTGAGGGAATACATCCAACTATGGTTGAACAGACAAGAAACTAAAACATAAGGCAGGAGGAAGTGGACAAAAAAAGAGGACAGAGGCCAAAAGAAAATTGTTGCATACACAACAGAGCAAGGAACAAATACGTAAACATAACAAAAGAATCAGAAAAATTATGAAAAGACGTTGCATGCATAACAAAGAGACAAGCAATGTTACTACAAGAACTTATACAAAGCAAATGAGTGTATATGACCAAGTGACTAGATTATGCAAGAAGGGAGAAGAACATACAGAAAATGGCAAGGATATTTGACAAGACCTCAATGCCTTTTCCATGGTTTGTTCACGACTGAGCCGAAGCATCTCCCAGGGCTTGAAGAGGAGATAACTTTATACGAGAGCGTGAAATATTATGTGTAAATAATAAGACAACTGGCATCATTAGGGGAATAAAGCTTTGGGACCAGAAATTATTTCACAATGAATGTTAAAGGAAGTAGCAGAGGCCCTCAGTTACCTCTAGCTCTCATCTTTAATGACGTGAAGGGTTGTAATGGGAGTCTTAGAGTATGTTGCCCTAAACTTGAGCTTTCATCTCATAAAATACTTAAGAAATCTAGAAGATGTTCAAAGATTTGCAACATGCCTCGTTCCGGAATTGCGAGAGATAGGCAATGAAGAATGAAAGAACTAGACCGGATGTCACTAGAGAAAAGGAGAGAGAGTGTGTGTGTGACAGAGACAGAAAGGTGAAAGTGTGAGAGACAGAGATGGAGGGTGCTTAAGAGAAAGTGTGAGAGTGAGAGACAAGACATGATAGAGAATTGTGAAATAATTAAAGGAATTGACAAAGTGGGAAAATACGAGACTTTCGTAATGAATACCAGTTGTAAAAAGTACATAAATGGAAGCTTGAGAAACAGATGAGTCTCTTAGATGCTAGAAAGCTTTCTTTTATTTTCTGGCATCTATAAGAGTAGAGGTAAAAAGGAATGAACTAAATGTGTAAGTTGACAAAGCATATTACATTCATAATCTTAAAGAAGATGAGTTAGAGGAATGAAGCAGGAGTCACTGTATTAGAGAGCCAGCAGTTAGAAAGGCTGTGAATGCACACACTCACAGAGAAAGAAGTGGCAAAGGAAGAAGTGATGAAACTGAAAAAAGAGAGAACAGATACACAGAGAATGCAGAGAATGACAAGGAGGTGTGTGACGAACTCAACAAAAGATTCCAGGAGGTCTTCACAATAGAGCAATGCTAAGCCCCTTGTGGGAAATCTACCAGTGATATATTTTTTTTTAATTTTCGATTAGTATAAAGCGGACTGTATTTATATTTAATTTTATTACTTATTTATAATTTCAAAGTGGACTGTATGTATGAATTAATATCACCAGTAAATTCCTACACATAAACCTGGGGGTTTATATATTCAGTTAATCACACTGTAATGAAATGGTTGATTCCCGACTCCAGCCTGCCGAAATATTTACATAGCAACCACAGTATATTGATATTATATTATATTGTATAATTACTGAGCACAGTAATGATTTTGTTAATTTTTCTATTATTATACAGTGTGTATCTCAATCTGTTTGAGATAAAAATAAGACCTACCCTGCAGGGCCGGGATTCGTGCATCATCATCACCTACTCCTTTAACCTAACATTTATGGCCTTAAAATAGTTAATGAGTAATAGACAAAAATAATGAGCATTTCCCTGTGGTTGTCGTGGTCGAAGACGTCCTTTCTTAGTTGTTAGATAATAATTACAGCGGTACGCTTAGATATACATGATCAGGTGCTCAGTTACTTGGGTTGCACCATGACATTTTCTCTCAACAACTGTAATGGCTTCTCCTCCCTTCCAATCTGGATACGTCCTAAAATGGTTCCTTATTGATTTCGGGAGTAGTTTTATTTTGTATATTTGATTACCGATAATTCTGTTTGTTATATATAAGCGCTTTTTATTTAATACAGCCATCTGTCTGTAGATTTTAATATTAATTGATTATTATAATTTTTTAACGAGATGTAATACACACGCAATTTAATATTCTCGTTTTGTAGAGAAAATTACTGTGTTCTATCTCTTAATGTATAACCTAATTTTTGTATTGAGATTAGTTTTAAAGGTTAATAAGTGTTGGAAATTTCTGATACCCTTGTACTAAAAGAGGAGGCGGCAAACCAAGAACCTTGGAAAATTTGAGCTTACCAGAGATGAAATCAAAAGTAATCTGTTGGTGCTGAATGTTACAAAGGCTGTTGGGCTTGACATAATCTCACCATGGATAAGGTGTGCCATCCTTTATTGTGTATAACAGGTCACTGGAAACAAGAGACCTAATGGAAAGTTGAAAGACTGGCTAATATAGTCCCAATATACAAAAAGGGTGGCAGGCAAGAGGCACTGAACGACAGGCCAGTTTCCCTAACTTTTATACATGCAAGGTTATGGGGAAGATTGTGAGGAAAAGGCTTGTAGAACATCTGGAGGGCTTTGTAACAAACCACTAGCATGGGTTCAGGGATGGTAAATCGTACCTCACAGGATTAATATAAATTTATAACCAAGCAACAAAAATTGGCATGAAAGAGAAGGGTGGACCATTTTCTTGGACTGTCAGAAAGCCTTTGACACAATACCCCATAAAAGGCACTAACAAAAGTTGGAGAAACAGGCAACAGTAAAAGGTAAGGTGTTCCATTGGATAAGGGAGCATCAAGGCAAGAGGAAACTGTGAGTAACTGTGAGGGAGGAGACATGAAGGTGGCGAGATGTCACCAGCAGAGTCCTACCAGGCTCTGTGTGAGGGAAACTCCTGGCAAGAGTTGTTTGATCTTTGATTACTTCAATTTATTATTTACTTTAATTATATTTATAAAGTAGCTGTACCCTGCCACGCGTTGCTGTGGCTCAGCAATGCATGTGCATTGCTGAGCTACAGCACACTTCTGTCCGCCATTCCTCCCCACCATTTCCCCCTCCTCCCGACCATTCCTCACTCCCCCGTCCCTTCGTCCTCTCAACTATTCCCCACTCCCTCGTCCTCCCCACCATTCCCCTCCTCCCCCTTCCCTTTGTCCTCCCCAACAAATGACATAAGCCCCCCCCCTCTTCCTCCCATCTGTTTTAGATGCGTCTAGTTTATTGGGTCTATTTATGAGTTATAGGAAGAAAGAGACTTATTTAATTATAATTTATTGATATATCCAGTTGTAACAAATACTTTTCTTGGTACTTTAACTATTTAACTGGAAACATTGCATTTATTAGGAAAAACAATAAGTACTTCCACTGCTTGGCTGACACAACACTTTCCCAGATTTGCGTGGGAATTATTTGCTACGACTTTCTCAATATATTCAATAATGCTGTATGTTTAGTATAAACCTGACATAACCTTTCCATCTAGGTCTGCCAGGGGTTGGTTACTGAGGTCGGAAATTTCCAAAATAACTCCGGGGGAGAGAAACATGGGTCAGAGTCCACTGTTTAGGACTGACATACACTGATACTCCCCCCTCGAAATTATAGATGGAGATTACATTAGTAACACGTCTGCACGTCTGTTTGTACTGTACGGCTGTCCCATATTAGAGTAGCAGGTATTGGATATTAGTGAGTGTTTCACTGTCCTGCTTACTTGGGTATTACTGAATTTATTCAGTTATAATATTTTTATAGGGGTTGTTTGCCCCACAAAGATATTCACCTATATTTACTCAGAGCTATAATATTGCTTGAGTTTAATTCTGCACTGTTGTGCTGCTGTCCATTCCCAACGTGAGTTCCTTTCTGAAAGAGTGTTCTCTTCTAGGTTTGCAGGTAGATTTGGTCCTTCAGTGACTTCACTTCCTGCCAATTCCAAAGGAACCAGCTTTTCTAACTTTTTGAAGGTAGTGTTGCCTCGACAAATGACTCACTATTCTTAAGATACCCTGGTGATTCGGGTGGACAGAAACTATTTTTCCTATGGGCCACTCTGTACGGGGTCCGTCACTGTCCACCAGGACAATATCGCCAAGTTTTAGATTAATTCTGTTCAAGGAGCTACTTGCTCCAAAATGATACTCTCTCAGAGCAGTTAGATATTCTCCATTCCAAACATCATTCGAATGACCTATCTCTCGTGAGAGATGTTTGAAATTCTGGACTAAGTCACTCCCATCCAACATATGAAGGATCTTCTGGTTCCTCTTTTGTTAGGGACACTAGAAGGCTAAGAAGTCCCCTACACATCAGATGGGATGACTTAGTGGCTCTCGTTGTGAAATATCATCCGAGAGGTAGGTCAGTGGTTGGTTGTTAACTCGAACTTCTATTTCGATGACAACGGTTTGGAGTTTCTGCAAATAAGTTTGTTGACGGTGTAATTCTATGATAGATTATTTTCTTAGGCAACGTTTTACCGTACATATCATCCGTTCATAGGAACTTCATCCCATGTTGCTCTGAGAGGTATGAACTTCCAGTGGCACTGCCCTTGTTGAAGGGCAGTATGTACCTCTGGGTGATTCCAAATTTCTTGAAGACAGGTTTCCCCCAGCCACCAAGGTGAAATCATTGTCTTGGATCATCAACTTGGAGAATTATCGACAGGCAGCAAATCTGCAGAATGCTTGTAAGAATGCCTCAGCACTCATGTCGGGTGTCACTTTTACGTGTACTCCACTTTGTTGTGGTACAGGAGAAGAGGAATATTCATGCCTTCACCGGAACGTTGTCCTTAATGCCTGTGAGGGGTTAACGCTCCTGTGTAATCTACCCCAGTAGTCTCAAAAGGGCGAAGGTGTACAACTCGTTTTCTACAGAGTGGTGGAGATCCTGGATAAGGACACACCCAAGCGTCACACCTCTGGCAGATTACACAGGATTTTATGATTGATTTTACAGTCAGACGACCTTGAGGAAGCCAGAACTTTTGTCTCAAATCGATGAGAATATCCAGTACCCAACCATGTAAGGTACCGTGCTTGTGCATGTAACACAGTTAGCTGGCTGATGATGTGGTGTCGGGTGAAGAAATATTGGGTTCTTAACATCCAAGTCTACATCTGCGTGCTGTAAACGCCCCCTCCCCCTCTCCGTTCACCTGTTTCACCTTGCACCTTGTTTCTGTCTGAGTCAAACCAGAGACTTAGATCATTTACTAGTTTATCTGGGAGGTTTTTATAATCCATCCCATAGGCTTCAGTCTAGGCTCGCTAGGCTCAGTACTTTAATGGACTAGGCAATTGATGTTTGATTATCATCTTGTTCAGGAAATCAAGTACTCTGTTTAGGGTAGTGTAACTGGGAGACTTTTCTGGCAGATCCATTTTGCTTGGACATATCTAATTTGTTCTGAGCAGTACTGATTGTTGTAGGGTTGTAGCTTGTTCTATTTGTAGCTCTGTTGTATGGTGTAATTGTATATGTGACTCTGCTATACAAGTGGGTCTTTCATCCAATTCAATACATTCTTTCAGTTCCACTTTTTTTTATAACCTCTTTTGTCTGGGTATGAACAAATTATTTGACTTTTCTGCAAAGCCATTTTTTGTTTGCTAGTGTTTATGTAGCGTTTCGTGCCTTACACGTGAAAGTATGGGCAGCTGCGGTCATAACATTTTCTCTCCTCGAATGAGGTTTTCCACATGTCAGGATGGAAAAACCTACAGGTTCATCTAAATCGACATTTTCTTTTCCTAAGCATATTTAAACATATTCTGGGATGATCTTCTTGAGGTTATATTGAGATGATTTCGAGGCTTTAGTGTCCCTGCGGCCCGGTCCTCGACCAGGCCTCCACCCCCAGGAAGCAGCCCGTGACGGCTGATTAACTCCCAGGTGCCTATTTACTGCTAGGTAACAGGGACATCAGGGTGAAAGAAACTCTGCCCATTGTTTCTATCCAGCACCCGGGTTCGAATCCGGGACCACAGGATCACGCGTCCAGTGTTCTGTCCGCTCAGCCACCGGCTCATTATGGTAGATGCTTTTGAATACCTTTCAATTTCCAGAATATCTATGTCTGCAAATGTTCTTTAAATATAATGTGCAAATGTCTGTCCTTCTGGTCTGTCTTCTCTCTATCGAGGACTGTTGTAGTGTCTGTGGCTATCAAGCTGCAATGCTGTTTGTTACATTTTGTAGTCAACTGTCATTTTATCCAGGCATAATGAATCAGAATATACAACTTCCTGAATTTATATATCAGTTTCCTCCCTGTCTACAGCCTCGGCTCCTATTCCATTATTATTTGGTTCCCACTCTTCCTGGATGGCCGGTAAGATTTCAATGAATAAAATTTTTCGATTATGAGTTATGGTATCTAGAAGTTGTTTTAAATATTCCAAGTTGGTAAGTCATTGCTGCATACCCGGAGTAAATGGCCACTTTCAGGCCCCTGGTGCTGCTCACCTCTCTACAAACCAAGGGAAGTCTATTCTGACGTATGTAACATGAGAAAAAAATGAAATCAAATGCAGCTAGCAACATCCCTTTGCTTTGCTCATTAAGGTTTTGTTGCAATGACCACAAGTTAGTTGTTTACGGTCATTTTGCCTAGTTTGCTGCTGTTGTTGTTTGTCTGTTGTGTATCTGTATTTCTGGAAGAGAGTTCTCTCACAGTGGCTTCTCCCTGGGCCAGACCATCACCAACGTGGGGGGGTTGGTTTCTCCCTGGCCAGACCATCACCAACGTGGGGGGTTGGCTTCTCCCTGGGCCAGACCATCACCACCAGCGTGGTGGGGTTGGCTTCTCCCTGGGCCAGACCATCACCACCAGCGTGGGGGGGTTGGCTTCTCCCTGGGCCAGACCATCACCACCAACGTGGGGGGTTGACTTCTCCCTGGGCCAGACCATCACCCACCAGGTGGGGGGGTTGGCTTCTCCCTGGGCCAGACCATCACCACCAACGTGGGGGGGGTTGGCTTCTCCCTGGGCCAGACCATCACCACCAACGTGGGGGGGTTGGCTTCTCCCTGGTCCAGACCATCACCACCAACGTGGGGGGGTTGGCTTCTCCCTGGGCCAGACCATCACCAACGTGGTGAGGGTTGGCTTCTCCCTGGGCCAGACCATCACCACCAACGTGGGGGGTTTGGCTTCTCCCTGGGCCAGACCATCACCACCACGTGGTGGGGGTTGGCTTCTCCCTGGCCAGACCATCACCACCACCAACGTGGGGGGGTTGGCTTCTCCCTGGGCCAGACCATCACCACGTGGTGGGGGTTGGCTTCTCCCTGGGCCAGACCATCACCACCAACGTGGGGGGGTTGGCTTCTCCCTGGGCCAGACCATCATCACCAACGTGGTGGGGGTTGGCTTCTCCCTGGGCCAGACCAATCACCAACGTGGGGGGGTTGCTTCTTCTCTCCCTGGCCAGACCATCACCAACGTGGTGGGGTTGGCTTCTTCTCCCTGGGCCAGACCATCACCAACGTGGGTGGTTGGCTTCTCCCTGGGCCAGACCATCACCACCAACGTGGGGGGGTTGGCTTCTCCCTGGGCCAGACCATCACCAACGTGGGGGGGGGGTTGGCTTCTCCCTGGGCCAGACCATCACCACCACATGGGGGGGTTGGCTTCTCCCTGGGCCAGACCATCACCACCAACGTGGGGGGGTTGGCTTCTCCCTGGGCCAGACCATCACCAACGTGGTGGGGGTTGGCTTCTCCCTGGGCCAGACCATCACCAACGGGGGGGTTGGCTTCACCCTGGGCCAGACCATCACCCACCGTGGGGGGGTTGGCTTCTCCCTGGGCCAGACCATCACCAACGTGGGGGGGTTGGCTTCTCCCTGGGCCAGACATCACCACCAGCGTGGGGGGTTGGCTTCTCCCTGGGCCAGACCATCACCACCAACGTGGGGGGTTGGCTTCTCCCTGGGCCAGACCATCACCACCAGCGTGGTGGGGTTGGCTTCTCCCTGGGCCAGACCATCACCACCAACGTGGGGGGGTTGGCTTCTCCCCTGGGCCAGACCATCACCACCAACGTGGGGGGG
>WNGS01165746.1:23891-37775 GCA_020271785.1 Procambarus virginalis | reverse complement strand
GTTTAAGGACTTGCCCCAAACGCAATGCATGCTAGTGACTTTACAAGAATGTAATTTCAACTTAAACTCCATGTTCTCTGTTAACCCCCAATGTACCTTCTGTATATATATAAATAAATAAATATAAATAAATAAATAAATAAATAAATAAATAAATAAATAAATAAATAAATAAATAAATAAATAAATAAAAGATTCAGGAACTGAACCCATAGTTCGTTAACTAAGCAAGTGACAATTTGTTGAAGTTAGTTAAACAATTGTTAATGTTACATACACATGTACATACATATACAGTCATTTACACAAATACATATACATATCGATACTCTTTTTATGTCTCAAATGATTCAACAAGAAGCTCAGAACAGTCACTATACAAGACACTCTACATCTATGGTGAGTCACACAGTTACCAGTCTTGCTCCACACCCACCCAACTGGGCGGCAGCTTTACACTCATGGGCATGCTTTCCTTACAGTAAACAAATTTTGGATACTTCGCTAAGATTCCTGGCAGTACATCATTATGAATGAAGTACTTACACATTTCTTGGACTCCATTGAAGGTGTTATCTCTGAATTCCGCGATTTTCATTTATATATGACGTAAAGTAGATTTGCTGACAAGTTTACATTTAGTTAAATCTACATCATCAGATGTTTCAAACTCCCAGAGGTACTTGTAGTCGAGCTAAGCCTATCATTGGTAACATCTTGAAGTCTTCTTACCTTATTGGATGACCCATAGACGTGCGGTTCTTCCTGCATAACAGAATGATGATAGATGGAGCAACTGGTGTGAATTTCACTTTGCCTCAAGTCTACGATATTTTTTTTATGTTCCCGGAATATTACTGCACCCAGGCTGCTCAAAGGCAGTCCAAGATGGTAATCAATTCCGTCTTTATGATCAAACGCTTTGGCTAACTCATCAGTTTTATCATTCATTCGGAGACCAATATGGGAGAGAGACTAACTAATTAAAAAAAAATCTGGATACAACATAGTCGCCAGGCAGGTTTGGATGGTCATGGTGCAAGGATGTACTCGCAAGGCAGGTTCAGATGATCATGATGCAAAAATGTACTATTCAGCAAGGTATGGATGGCCATGGTACCAAGAGAAACTTGATTCAAAGAAAGGTTCAAATTATCCCAGAAATAAAGACTTTAATAAAATGCATAACTTATTGCATTGTAATACGTTATGTATTTTGAATTGATATACAAATTGGATTTTAATTGTAATATTTTATCTCTTTTTTTTCTTTTACAGTGAAAACATTGTTAAGAGCAACAGCAGTATCTGATGAGTACAGCAGCTGTAGCAAGACCAGGCGACAGAGCAGTGCCTGAGAACAGCAGCAGCATCACAGGAAGAAGCTGCACATCCATAAGTACTCTACAGCAGCAGCAGTTGTGGCCAGAGCCAAAGATGAGCCAACACCACCACAATGGCCACAGGAAACATCACAACAAGAAAGTCAGGATTAACAGGGCGAGGAAGAGGCAGAGTTTGGTGACAACGTCTGCTGTGTTGCGGCTGTTTATTGTGATGGCTGCTACGGTGTCTCTTGTCCACACCCTGGCTCTCCCGGCCCTGCTGACACCCTGCTCTCCCGGCCCCTGCTGACACCCTGCCTCTCCAGGCCCCTGCTGACACCCTGCCTCTCCCGGCCCCTGCTGACACTCTGGCTCTCCCGGCCCCTGCTGACACTCTGGCTCTCCCGGCCCCTGCTGACACTCTGGCTCTCCCGGCCCCTGCTGAATTCTGCCTCTCCCGATCCCTGCTGATACCCTGCCTCTCCCGGCCCTGCTGACACTCTGGCTCTTCCGGCCCCTGCTGACACCCTGCGTCTCCCGGCCCCTACTGACACCCTGGCTCTCCCGGCTGCTGATACCCTGCCACTTCAGGCCCCTGCTGACACCCTACTTGCTGACACCGTGCTTGTTAATATGGTGCCTGATGGCACAGTACCTGCTGACATGGTGACTGTTGACATGGTATTTGTTGACATGGTTCCTACTAACACTCTGCCTGTTGGCACGGTGCTTGCTGATATCCTGCCGGTTGAAACGTTATCTACTGACACTCTACCTGCTGACATGGTACCTGCTGATACAGCATCTACTACTCCAGCACGAGTTGACCAAATACTAATAGATTCAACATCTGCTGACTCATCACCTGCTGATCCATCATCTGCTGACTCATCGCCTGCTGATCCGTCATCTGCTGACTCATCACCTGCTGACCCATCATCTGCTGACTCATCACCGGCTGATCCATCACCTGCTGACCTGACAACTGCCTACCTGTTTCCATCTACTCTGTCCTCAACGTATCCAACTCGTCAAGGTATGTGTTATCATGTTATGAACAAGGTTGTTCTTCATAATTTAAAATAACAAAGGTTCATTAACACAGGTGAAATCGTACACCAGATGAGAACAGATTACTTACAAAAGCACATGTGGCATGTTAAGTATGCAAATGAAGGTTTATGATTAATTAAGTAAACAGTCAGCATATGTAAAGTGACCAGTAGGCATGTAATGTGTTAAGTTTACATGGGGAATTGAATGTTTTAGTTATTTCTTATTTGTGCTGGCAGCATTTTGAAATGTTAGTACCTAATTTGGAATAACATACAAATCCTATTATATGTCTATGTAATAACGTATCAAGAAACTAGGCTAATGTCTTGATATGCTTCATGCATTATGTTGTAGTTTTTCTTGTGATTCACAGTGATTAGTGTAATAGATCATAAGCAGTTTGTAAGCATAGTTAGCATACCTTAAGAGTTATAAAGTAATTGAACAGAGGTGCCCTATGTCCATATAGCTTTAATTTAATGGTCGACAGAGAGTTGTCATGAAATTTCATACACCAGCTGAAGGAGCAATTCTGCTACATTTCCAGTTGTGGTTTAAAGTGACGGATGTATACCACTGATTTCAGAAATATTATACTTTGCAACGGGTTTTTCGTGGGTGGCAATATACTACATACCTGGAGATGTTTCATTGATATTAGGTATATGTAATACATGCTATGTTACCTGTTATTTTAGCTACACGTGTCTGTTAAAGTATACTTGGCTACACGGAGTGAGAAAGCTAGCAACTTTACTGCCTCCCAGAGTTAAAAGTCAGTTTGTCTATAGATGTAGTAGATATAGAACATGTACTACTGGGCAACTACTCCAACAATTAACTACCCTTTTTACCTTTAAGTTAAATGATTGTTTTAGAGTCAAGTATTCAATAAGTGGGTTACAATATAAGATGAAAATATTTCCACTGTTTTCTATAAAGTAATAAAAAATTTATTGTCAATAAAAATTTGAGAAACTGCATAAGTGACAAAAATTTTGTAAACTCTTTCTATAATTTTCTAATGAGGGAAAGATTTTTCCACGTGGCAGGGAGAAAAACAGGTTATCTTGAGGTTATCTTGAGATGATTTCGGGGCTTTAGTGTCCCCGCGGCCCGGTCCTCGACCAGGCCTCCACCCCCAGGAAGCAGCCCGTGACAGCTGACTAACACCCAGGTACCTATTTTACTGCTAGGTAACAGGGGCATAGGGTGAAAGAAACGCTGCCCATTGTTTCTCGCCGGCGCCCGGGATCGAACCCGGGACCACAGGATCACAAGTCCAGTGTGCTGTCCGCTCGGCAGGTAGAGTGAGCTTTACAATTAAATAATATCAACACAATACAATATCTTGAATTTGGATATTTTAACACCAGAACGATAGCCTAGTTACAGGCGATGAGTCACAATAACGCGGCTAAAGTATGTTGACCAGACCACACACTAGAAGGTGAAGGGACGACGACGTTTCGGTCCGTCCTGGACCATTCTCAAGTCGATAGCCTAGTTAATAAAATAGTCAACAATTGAATCACGACAATCACAATTTGTATTATTTGAAATTTAAAACAGTCTTATCTTTCCACATTTGACACAATTCAATGCTTCACAATAATCACAATTATGTGCACATTACATTTATCATCAAACTATAAAGAATTATGTTATCAAGATAATTATTAATAAGTATGACCACTGATAAATGTGTAAACATAGAAAATGTTAAGGTATGCGTTGCTTGCTGCTCCAAAGTTACATCGGATTTTGACATAGAGTTATTTAGGCCAAAAACTGAAACACTATAATTCGTAGTGGCTCGCAAAATGTTCGTACTCTGTTTTCTGTTAGTGGGTCCTCGTGTAGGGTACTTTCAGGCAATTTAGTACATCAGTTTAGTACGTTGGAAACGTATGGGAGAACGGGCTGGAGCAGCGAGCAGCCCTTCGTCTGCATCATATGGATGCTTAAATCCCTGTTATTGGGTCGGTATAAGAGGGATTGACTGAACACTTTACCTCTCTCCCTAATATTAACTTTATATACTTATGCAACTAT
This sequence comes from Procambarus virginalis, assembly GCA_020271785.1. Lineage (NCBI taxonomy): Eukaryota > Metazoa > Arthropoda > Malacostraca > Decapoda > Cambaridae > Procambarus > Procambarus virginalis. The sequence goes on along the minus strand of WNGS01165746.1, from coordinate 33,339 downwards.
AATGCTCTTCCACCTGACAATTTATAATCATTACTGACTAAGTCTTGAAGTTTGAGTCAAAGAGGCAGAAAGGGACCTCAGGAATCCTCAAGTTGTGCCTTCGGCCTGTAATCTGACGTTACAGTGATTGTCAGGTGAGTATAACATCTCTATCTCTATGCACATATTATATGGATATATTTATTCATGTATAATTATATATTCAGATGATGAGTCACAATAACGTGGCTGAAAAATGTTGACCAAACCACTCACTAGAAATTTAAGAGACGACGACGTTTCGGTCCGTCCTGGACCATCATCAAGTCGATTGTGATGAGACGCGGGAAGCAAGGGCATTAAGTAGGCACTAGGGAGAAATGAGGAGATGGAAATCTTAGAGGAAGATAAGAGCAAGGCAAAAGGTACGGAAGGTAAGGTGTAATAAAGGTGTAATAATAGGAATAAGAAAGCGATCGTAAGAGAAAGAAAAACAAAGATAAAAGGAAGGGTAGGATTATGTTAGGTCACGTTTGTTAGAAAGTGTAGACTATTTAAGTACATACTGTGAAAGGGAAGAGTCAACAGCAACAAAGCCAGGACTAGGTTGTGTATCAAAGCCGATTCGACAAGACGGCGTCGAGGAAGACCAATGCATAGGATGATTAGGATCTCTAACATGACAGAAGAGAACATTGTTTGTGTCTGTGGACTTAACTCTTCTTTTGTGTTCCTTTTGTCTGTCATTCAGTGTTCGGCCAGTTTCACCAAAGTATTGGAGAGGACAAGACGAACAGCGAATAGAGTAGACACCAGCAGCATTAGAAGCAGAAGGAGCAGTATGAACTAGATTGCTACGAAGAGTGTTAGTTTGTCGAAAGGCGAGCTTTATGTCAAGAGGACGAAAGGTATTAGTAGGAGTTTTGAGTTCAGAAATGAAGGAAGGCAGAGCAGTGATAATTTTGTTGGAAGTAGGTTTAGGATGAAAAAAAATTCGTTTAGCTTGAGAATAGACACAGTTGGTAAAATAAAGCTAGAGAATGATTTGTAGATAAAGAAAATTTGAGAATCAAGAACCTGAGGGTCGCTGATGCGTAGAGCGCGGAGGAAGAGAAACAAGAATATTTTTCTGAAGAGAAGGAGGATGGTAGGAAAGGAAGTGAATGTACTTAATAATGGTCCAGGCCGGACCGAAACATCGTCTTCCCTTCAATTTCTAGTGTGTGGTTTGGTCAACATAATTATATATTCTTACTCAAATGCTGGCTACATAGTATAACATCAACCAAACACTGGTAGTGATCTGTTCACACTTCTTAAATGTCTACATAACTTTATTGTGCAATTAGAGCAGACCTTAATTAATCTAAAATTACAATCCCAGTGTGCTGATGGAAATTCCCAGTTGAAATGATAATTAACGTTAAGCAATAAACTCACTTATAGGTCTCCGATTCTCGTATACATTATATATGAGAATGTATAGTCTTCCACAATAATACCTGTAGCCTCTTCATTTTTCAAAACTATGTTTACTGTATTGGATTAACCACCCTGAAAAAGCTCATTAACTTTGACACTTGGGGTTACAGATGTGACGGTGTTCCCCCCCTTCTAATTCTCCCACGCCTGCTGTAAGAGTCATGTCCACTATTCCGAGCGTTCTCTACATTGCAGGCATCATTGAACATATGTGGGAGAGAAATATTCTCGATGAGCCGAGAAATTTGCGAAAATGTAGTATTTGGCCTGTGGGATAGGCCCTTTAGGGAGCCAATATGGCGCTGGCGAGTCTGTTCTCCCGCCAAAACTGTGTGACGTCAGTGGCGCCAGATTGGTCACCGTCAGCGACGTGGCACTGGGAGCCAATGAAAACCAACTTTGGGAAAAGTGACGTCACATAGGCATGGGGGGTCCGGCCGTGTTGGCGCCAGGCGATATCAGTCTTTCACGACACGTCCGAGAGGTAGGACGCGCGATCGGTCATCCTGTCAGAGTGACGGATTTACCGAACTCCGGTGGATTTAAGCGTCTCCAGTTGTTGGCACGCACTCTGTGAGGTCTTCCTGCAACCCAGATGTGGCTCAGATAAGGAATTGACAGAATATTGAGCAACAAGTGCTCAGGGACAGGTGCGTTGCAAGAAGTGGGCCGGGCATCGACGTGTGTCGTCATTGGCGTTCACCAGTATAAGAGACAGCTTAGTGGCCGGGCCACCCACCGTGAGTGAACCGGTTGACAGCCTTGTCAACCAGGTTGAACGTGTGATCGACGATCCTGTCAAGTTTGACAGTAACCCCACCTTCGTGGAACCCTACGAGTCAACAGTTGGATGCAAGCACGTCGAGAAGTCTTCCCAAATACCTAGCGATATATCTAGACGACGAGGGAATTGACAGTGTTGTGAGCTTCAAGTGCTCTGAAGTCGGGTGCTGTGCGTGTGGAGCTTAAGCAGCATCGTCTGGGACGGCTGATAACTTCACAGTGACTTCGTAGTGGTGAGAGGCAGTTCCTCTGGGAGTACAGTGACAAGAACTAATTGGGAAACGTACGACGACCGCCGAGACGTAGGCTGGCTGCCGTAGTTGGGAGGAAAGTTGACGGCCAGGAGACCGACTTCAACCCTGCGACGTACTGTAGAGGAAGGAGCACGGACCTGCTGTGTACAGAAGCGGCGAGACGCGACATCCTAAGGCGTGGGCTTGTGTTTCTGGATGGTGAACGAGGCGAGAGCCTGGACCAGGAGCTACAACCCAACTGTCATCCTAGGATAGGTGAAGTAGGTGTTTACAGTTACCCTCCCATTTCCCCTTTAGTTAGCTATATATATTCTTGTCAGGATATTTTATATGTCGTGAGCAAGTCTCACTTGAGTTTAAGTCACAGAGAGCACAGTATGTGGTGAGCCTGCCCAGAGCGCTCACAGTATCAGTTTACATATATATCTATGTGTGGGTGTGTGCAAGCACCAAGATTCATCAGAGAATTTACTGTGACTATTATTAATTTACAGTGAGTATTATTATTATATATATATTGGTAGTAAACCAGATATTGGTGTGTTGATCTATCTATATATATATGTGATTGATCTATAATCATTGATATAAATGTGTGGATTGATCTCTATAATCTATTGATATAAATGCCTGTGGATTGATCTCTATAATCTATTGATATAAGTGCCCGTGTGTTGATCTCTATAATCTATCGATATAATGCCTGTGTGTTGATCTCTATGATCTATTGATATAAATGCCTGTGTATGATCTTCATGATGTATATATATATATATGCCTGAAATTTGATTACTGATTTATATATGACATGACTGTGTACTGAATAATATCATATACGTGAAGTGATTGCCAGTGATATCTCTTTAGAGAAAGTATAGATATAAAGAAAAGTTCAGTGATCAAGTGAGTGCATTCACAGTAAATATTATTAAGAATAGAGTAATCTTTTGGTACGGTGAAAGTCACTGTGAGAGTATTGTGAATAAGATGTTGATCGTGAGGCCAGTGAAATCATAAGTAAGCCATGTGAATGTTGAATAGTGTTTTGGAAAAAGTTAAATAAACGGGGATCGTGACAGAATAGAAAACAAGTACTAGTCTGTTCCCACGATCGCGAGGGTCCCGGTCAGCTGAGATCTGACAGGTGACGCGTGGCGCTGCCGGATGTTGCCATATCGGTGCGCTTCAAATATTATGCTATGAATGGAGCAATTGTCATATATTATTCCTGATACATTGATGCATATATATTTCTCGTTGTCTTTTAAGTAAAATACCAAAACTCTTTGGTGTTTGATATCATCCCCTCCATTTATCTTGTGATCGTGTAATGATGTAAAGCAGAGTGACCTGCCTGATACTATATTACTGGAATTTGCTCTCGCCACAATTACACCTGACCACTGCAGTGTTACTGGACACCTAACAAAACCAGTTGGCGACCTTGAAGGCTGTGTAAGAGTTCGGTGTCGGGGCGGGCCACAGATTGAGGGAACGATCTGTGCCCTCACTCACCTTACAATCTAAAGGCCGGTTGTGAGATCGACTGGGGTACTCTCCGAGGCCAGCAGTGGAGCCTAGAGGATCGAGGGAAGACCGCCGAACGACGGTGAGTAAGGGTTATTGTTGGAGCAACCACCTGGAAAGGAGATCCAGTCTACTGTTGCTTTAACCCTTCTCTAACGAGAACACCGTGAAACCCCGACACAGAGCATTTTGGTTTCAAATTTTCATTTACATGATACACATGAGCTAAGTAAAATTTATCCATTTATCCCATTTTACATTCCATGCGGTTGTGATCAATGAGTCTTTCAATTTTTCCGTTCAAAACCTGGCCCTTCACCAATGGATGTGTCTATTCACTTACAATAATAATCCCTCGTCTTGGAATTAATTGGTCCCTAATGTTAGCCTTTGTAAGTTACAACCCGCTCTGATTTTGGCTCAGTCCCAAATGTATCGAGTACAAACGGTAGTAGAGGTTATATAAAAAAATCAAATCAAACCAATGTGTCTGGCAGAATCCTCAAGCACTCACTCACTCAGGCTCTCATGGGAAGACGACTGCTATACCTCAACGTAAAGGGAAGTACTAGGCTAACCGCCTAATTCCGGGAAAATTTTTAGCCAACGGCCTATGTCTGGTATACACAATGTTGCTGGCTATGACCTGCTGTCATCTGCCGCACCATACAGTTATCTGTGTCCCCCACAGAATCTCCACTTGCTCCCACTATAATTTTTCAACCTGTCCTCAGGGTCCGAAAGTACTCATGAGACAATATCGCTTATAGTGCTCAATCTGCTTTGTTTAACAGTTCCTCTGAGGTATATTCAAGGCTCGGGCACAACAAGGGCGCCTCCTTTTGGTTACTGACCTCAACCACAAGGCTGCCTTCCTTCTGCCCACCTCCCAGCTTCCCGAACATGCCTGCCTGCCTGCGGTCCAGCTTGCCGGCGTGCTATCCTGGTGGTCTGCTTGCCATCATGCCTGTTCTCCAGCCTGCCTGCCATCCTGTCGGCCTACCTGCCAATCTACCAGCCTGCCTGCCATCCTGTCGGCCTGCCTGCCATCCTGTCGGCTTGCCTGCCATCCTGCCGTCATGCGTGCTATCCTACCTATTATCCTCTGGGCCTGTCTGCTGACCTGCCTAGGTTTTGCCACCCAGTTCGCTTTCCTGCCAGCCTCACTGCCATCCTGCTGGTCTGCCTGCCATTCTGCCACCATTCCTGCCACAATACCTGCCAGCATGCCGGTCTGCCTGCCATCCTTCGGGTCTGCCTGATATCATGCCTGTAGTTCTGATTGCTTGCAATTTTGCCTGCCATCTTATATGATCGCCTGTCTTCAGTCCAACCATCCTACCTCCCAGTCTTCCTCCCATCCTGCCTCCCATTCTGTCTACCATCCTGTTAATCAGCTGTTCTGCCAGCCTGCCTGCACACTGTCAACCTGTTGGCCGTCCTGCTTACAGCGTACCTGCCATTCTGCCAGTCAACCAACCTGCCTGCTTTCAATCCATCCTGTCAACCTGTCTGCAGTCCAGCAACCATACCATACAGCCTGCCTGTCATCCTGCAAATTAGCCAGCTTGCATGCCATCCTACAAATTAGCCAGCCTGCCTGCTTTCCTGCAATCTGGCCTGTCGACCGGCTCGTCTTTCATCCTGTCTTTCAGCCTGCCTGCAACCTCGTCAACCTGCCTAACGTCCTGAAACTATAACAACCAGCCTGCTATTCTTCTTGCTGTCCTGTCTGCTTGCCTCTCTATCTGCCTGTCTGCATGTCCCGGCCTGCCATGTTGGCTTCCTGCTTGCACACCTTCCTGTAAGCCTGACTATCTGCTTGCCTATATTTCTGAATGCCTGCCTACCTTTCTTGTTGCCGGCCTACTTGACTGCCTGCCTGCATTTCTCCATTCCGACTTTTCTGCCTGCCTGCACTTCTCCCTCCCGTCCCTACCGTCCTGTCTGGATTTCTGCCTACTTCCCTTCCTGCCAGCTTGCCTTCCTGCTTTCCAGTCAGGAAGACAGGAACTACCTTACTATCAGTAAGGTAGTTACTAACTACTAATTTACTAAATACAGTAAGGCAGGCAGTAACTACCTTACTAACTGTGATTACAACAAATTGCGATAGTGATTACAACTTGTGATACATCCATGGCAGTGAAAACTCACAAATAGGGGAACCCCCATGAGACATATTATTAGCCAAATCTTTACACCAACAACAACCTGACCCAGCGACTCAACACCCTTGTGAAGCCTTGTGTCCTCACCACTTTCACCCTGAGCTGCGTCACAGACGTCTTGAATATCATGAGGGCCAACAAATATAATAATATAGCAGCCTCTCTTGACGATGAATCCTTAGTCGCCAATGTGGCGGTAAACACTACAAACAACATAATTATAGACAAAGTTTACCGAGACCACTCGACACCAAAGGTGAATATCCCATGCAGAGACCGGCCTTAGAAGTCTTCTAGAGAAGTGCATAAGATGTCGCCTTTTCACCATCCCTGGGAAGACATGGACACACAAATCGACCGAGTAGCAACGGGCTCTCCATTTGGTGTCCTTTTCTCTTATTTCTATATGGTCTTACTGGAAGAGAAGTTCTTCAGGACTAAGAGTAAACACCAGATCTATTGAAGGTACACTAACCACATTTTAAACTATGTTCAGGACCTTCAATAGCTGGATATGATTAGTGATCGGTTATCGAGTCCTCAATACTCCAGTTCACACATGAACTTCGCATTGACTGTGCATTCCCTCTCTTCGACGTATACGTCAAGACCAGAGACACCACCTTCACTACTGACGTCTACACGACACGACCTGTCACAGCTGAGATTTAATCAGTTTTCATTGTAGATAGTACCTTTTAATTATTGAGAGTCAATACATACTATATTGCATTGATTACTTATTAATCTTTATCATGCAGTAGTATTTTTGCATTACAAATTTTTTATCATTATCTATGTGTGTACATATTATCATTATTATTATCATATAATATATGTTGCACAGAGATTAATCTCATTGAATACCCCCCAAGATGTGTCATGGGAAGCTGGTTCTAGATTGTATAGAATTTAGTCACTGCAGAATAAAATATTAGAATTTATTACATATAATCAAAGAGATCAATAAGTCACTGGTTCTCTCATTTATCAACGCATTCTGGTCCTTCCAGCTATCTTAGAATTATTATATTTGCATTTATAGAATTATACACTTTTCAGTATTAAACTAGTGCCAGATTTCCCCACAAGCAGGCTGATAGTCTACTTTAGGGACCCTAAAGACATGCTGCATTTTTATCAGATTAATAATTGCAACCAACTCTAGGAAGCTAGAGTATCAGAACCTTTAGTCAGACCCACCTCTTCCCTTGGACACCTTTAGTCAGACCCACCTCTTCCCATGGACACCTTTAGTCTGACCCACCTCTTCCCTTGGACACCTTTAGTCAGACCCACCTCTTCCCATGGACACCTTTAGTCTGACCCACCTCTTCCCATGGACACCTTTAGTCAGACCCACCTCTTACCATGGACACCTTTAGTCAGACCCACCTCTTACCTGGACACCTTTAGTCAGACCCACCTCTTCCCGTGGACACCTTTAGTCAGACCCACCTCTTCCCATGGGCACCTTTAGTCTGACCCACCTCTTCCCGTGGACACCTTTAGTCAGACCCACCTCTTCCCGTGGACACCTTTAGTCAGACCCACCTCTTCCCGTGGACACCTTTAGTCAGACCCACCTCTTCCCATGGGCACCTTTAGTCAGACCCACCTCTTCCCGTGGACACCTTTAGTCAGACCCACCTCTTCCCGTGGACACCTTTAGTCAGACCCACCTCTTCCCATGGACACCTTTAGTCAGACCCACCTCTTCCCGTGGACACCTTTAGTCAGACCCACCTCTTCCCGTGACACCTTTAGTCAGACCCACCACTTCCCGTGGACACCAAGGAAAGACTGGAAATTTACTTATGAGAGCAATATTTATTAAGTTTAATTTAATATGAATAATTACCAAATTTGGGTTAATTATATATTTAATAACATTATAAATTTATTTGATTAAAATAATTTACTGAATCTGTCTGCACAACTGATTCCTTACACACTTGGGAAGAAGGGGGGGGGGGATTAAAACCAAAAATAACAAATCTTAAAAAATCTGTTAATTAAGTTAAGAATTTGGATTTATGGCGTTGCTTTGCTATACGGTCTTGCTCTCAGTCTGGACTCCAGCTTGCCTACAATTTACATTGCAGTAATGCACACAAAATTTGTTGAATTATTTAATCACGAATTAGGGTGATTTATAATCGGGAATACTTACCCATCGCGGCTGGTTGAACATGCCACATAACCATATCAGGCTGGTAAACTAAGAAGGGCCCCTCCCTACAACTATATCAGAAATGGAACAAGGCACTTCCCTTATTGTAGAAGAAGTCAATCAGCGGAGAGTACCATAGGAACGTTAATGTAATACTCTTCAAAACTTCAGCCCTGCATCAAGTGTACTCACCTGATTGTGCTTGCGGGGTTTGAGCTCTGGCTCTTTGGTCCTGCCTCTCAACTGTCAATCAACTGGTGTACAGATTCCTGAGCCTACTGGGTTCTATCATATCTACATTTGAAACTGTGTAGGGAACATTCCATCTGTTAACTACTCTGACACTGAAAAAGTTCTTTCTAACGTCCCTTTGGCTCATTTGGGTACTCAGTTTCCACCTGTGTCCTCTTGTTCGCATACCACCCGTGTTAAACAGTTTATCGTTATCTACCCTGTCAATCCTCTGAGAATTTTGTAGGTAGTGATCATGTCTCCCCTTACTCTTCTGTCTTTTAGTGTCGTGAGGTGAACTTCTCGCAGCCTTTCTTCGTAACTCATGCCTCTTAATTCTGGGACTAGCCTAGTGGCATATCTCTGAACTTTTTCAAACTTCGTCTTGTGCTTGACAAGGTACGGGCTCCATGCTGGGGCCGCATACTCCAGGGTTGGTCTTACATATGTGGTATACAAGGTTTTGAATGATTCCTTACACAGGTTCCTGAAGGCAGTTCTGATGTTAGCCAGCCTCGCATACGCCGCAGATGTTATTCTTTTGATGTGGGCTTCAGGAGACAGGGTTGGTGTGATATCAACTCCTAGATCCTTCTCTCTGTCCGTTTCATGAAGGACTTCATCTCCCATTCTGATCCTGTGTCTGGCCTCCTGTTTCCACTGCCTAGTTTAATTACTTACATTTACTCGGGTTGAACCTTAATAGCCATTTGTTGGACCATTCATGCAAACTGTCTAGGTCATCTGTAATCTCATACTGTCTTCCTCCGTCTTAATCTTCCTCATATTTTTTTCATCATCAGCAAACAATGAGAGGAATGATTCTATACATCTGGGAGATCATTGAC
>WNGS01165745.1:12418-26604 GCA_020271785.1 Procambarus virginalis | reverse complement strand
GATGTAGTGACAGAGTGAGAGGGAGGGGGTGAGGAAAAAGCGAACCTTCTTACCCGCCGGAGAGGAAGACGGAGAGGATCCAGGCTTACGTTTCTGACTCAAAGAGACAGGCGTTCCAGTAGCAACGTACCGGGTGACAGACTCAATGGTCTCAGCAGGAGAAGAGGAACGAGAGCGAACAACACGAAGATTGCTGGGAGGATGATGGATATCAGCCTGGACAGACAGGTGGCGTGGAGGGTCAAGAGACTGGGGGAGGGTCAAGAGACTGGGGGAAGTGTCGGGAAGAAAGAGTGGGGGGGAGATGGGGAAGACAAAGGAGATATGGCTGACTGGGTAGGAAGGGGGGAAATCCGAGATGGAGAACCAGGAGGGAGACCATCAGGGACAGGAGGCAAAGGAATAGGGGAGGGAGTGGTGGGTGTGGTCGGGTTTAAGGCCTGGAAACGGTTGTGAGACTGAGGAAGACGGGAAGGACGAGGAGAGGTAGAACGCAACACGCGAGCGTAGGAGACGCCCACGAAAGGGGCGAGACGACGAACTTGGCGTCTCGCTTCAGGAAAAGACAGACGATCACGGTGCTTCAAGTTGAGGACGGCTTCCTCGAGTTTATAGTGCATACACGAGCGTGAGAAGGTAGGGTGGGCTTCACCGCAATTGAGACAGCGAGCCTGGGGAGAAGTGCACTCTAACTTAGAATGACTATCGTCCCCCACAAGGGGCAGAGATACACAGTACTGGTGCATTTGAGGACACCGTGTCCAAACTTCCAACACTTACTGCAAATTCTAGGAGAGGGAATATACTCCTGAACGGAGCATCTGGCACCAGCAAGCATAATAGAGGGCGGAAGGGTCCTACTATCAAAGGTGATTTTTACAACTCGAAGGGGCTGACGGCGACGACCACGAGGGGAACGAGTAAACGTGTCCACCCGGAGGACAGAATGGCCTTTGGCTTCGAGGATATGTTTAATATCTTCATGGCAATCATTGAGGTCCCGAACACCAGTCGCAACATGGGGTGGGAGGAGAACAGTGCCAACACTGGCACTTAACCGAGCGTTTTTGGAGACCCAAACAGGGGTCTCCCCAATGCAGGACAAAGCAGCTAAGCGAGTAGCTGCATCCTGAGAAGGAGCAGCGACGACACACGTACCGGAACTGGTGGAGTTAAAAGTAACAGAGGCATCTACGGAATCAACAAGGTGTTTTTGGAGGGAGAAATCGTCAGGAGGAGTAGAATCCAGATGGTGGAGATCAAAGTATTTGGTCCACATAGCGGGACCAAACAAGGCGTTGTAAGTACTATTACGGGGAGGGATCGTGCGAGTGCGGCCGGGGTGGAAACGGCGATGAGAACCCCCGGAAGTCACGGGGGCAAAAGGTGCAGTAGTCACAATGAGAGACGAAGCCGCGCCAAGGGACGAGGTAGTCACCACTGGGGGCCTGGGGCTCGACCCAACCACAGAGGGAGGGGAGCCGAGGGGAGGAGTCAGAGAAGCCAAAGGAGGAGCAAGGTCGGGGCCCAATGTAGCGGAGGCTACAGAGCCCGGTCTTCCAACACGGACCGAGTCGGGGGCTTGGTCGCCCACCCCACGAGCCTGAGAAGGTAAAGCAGAAACAGGGGAAACAGTATTTATCATCGTTACGAAAAGTAATATTCACGAATGTGCCCCCACACACACCATGGAGCCACAATTAGAGGCAGGACACCCGACAAGAAGCTATCGCCGATCATGCCGGGGCCCCCCAGGGGTGCGTCGTCAGTATACGCCCCACAAACGCCACCTTAAGAACCGACAGTCCGTCGAAATCGGGTTCAGTGACGAAATGGGGATTGACAATAAAAGGTTCCCCTCGCTCTCGACGTTGGGTACTACAGTTCTACGGGTGCAAGAGTATGCCTCCCCAAGCACCCGGGCGTCAAAATAGAGGAAGTCCAAAAAAATATCCAAAACAAGCAAAATGTCGGCAGGAAACGGCAAGCAGATAGGAGAAGAGGGAGAGAAAAACGAAACAGAAGGAAAAGGAAAAGGTGCTCGGCAAAATTAGAGAGGACGGCAGCAGGAGCACAAGGCTACAAAAGGACAGAGGACTGTCCCAAGGAGCATCACACTCCAGCAGCCGCCCACTAAGCCCCCCTCACAGCAACAACGAGCCGAGCAGGGAGGGGGGTAAACAAAAGGAAACTTCAGATTCAAACAAATTTTGATACACTTCATTATAAAATACATAAATACTAAACATATATTTAAGTAAATAACTACATCAAGTGGAACATTACGTAACAAGACCGGTTGTTACATGGGCTAAATACCGGCCTACTGTTGTAAATCTACTTGTTAGACTTGTCTAATAGCAGTTTAAATAAAAACTGGTAGATTTTTTATTATCGTTTTATTTTAGGATTTAAACTTCAGATTTAGGAATTACTTACATAAATAATGTTGATTCCAGAAGTAACTCCTGCCTTAGTACCAACCATATGTATAGTGAATATACATATGTATAGTCACTATACATAAGGTTGCTACCAAGGGTTAGTACAGTGACCCCCGTGTTGGTATTATGACGGACCACACACATGATACTGGCAGTGGTCTCCTCCAGAGCGCTGCTAATATGACTGAATGAAGAAGTCCATATCAATGGTATACAAGAACCTATTCTGGGCATCGGGTGCCAAGTCTTCAGTGTCTTCGGAGGCTAGACCGTACAGTGTTCCTGATTCGCCTATCTCATAATTCATGTCTCCACGAGACGTATAGCTCACAGCATGAGCAAATACCATAGCCAGAATTTCGTGTTCCTGGATGTTTGCTGGAGGAATGTCATTCCGCAACACAGGATAAACGATAGACTGGCCATAGCCTCGAAAAGCTATGAACAGGTCAATGCCACCCACTGTTTCCATGATTGCTTGAAGACCTTGGGTTTCTGGTTCAGTGAAGGGTGTGACGCCTTTGTCTCACTACATGTGTCGACTGGCGTGCTGAAGCTCCATTCCAGGTACCCAAGTCACGAAGCAGGTTCACTCCTTTGCACCATCCATCAAGGTAGGTTCGGCGGTTCTTTCTCTACAGTCTAGAGTAAACAGTAATGTTAGAATCATGACAATGAAATTTAAAAAAAAACTAACCGTGAGGTTGGTATTATTTCCCATAATAAATTGCTATATGTATCATTACTGGTCATGACTTGGCATAAACATGCTTGTGGGCAATAATGTGCAGATTTTATTGGCATGTATATGCTGTAAAACTGCAGGTGTCTTGTATGTGGTGTTCACTGTACGAGGTTGTATGGCATGAACACTGCACGGTGTTGCATATCATGTACACGTACACTCACTGACCTGGCACTCTCGGAGGTGAAGTGTAATGATAGCCGTCCGGGTTGACCACAGGCACGATGTACCACTCCGTCATCTTCAGCAGGTTTCGCCAAGACTCGTCTGTAATCAGCAGGTTCAAGATAGACAGAGACGGCAGGAGAGGTCCATTCACGAGCATGGATACCTGAAACAACGGGATAGAGATTAAGAAATAGTTAGCTATTATTTCATATTGTCACTTATCATTATTAACTCTTACTTATAATTGTTATATACACTGTTATTGTTAACTATTGAGTAGTCAGGACAAACAAGCTCCGCTCTTACCAGCTTCGATCCAGATCTTCGTCTTGGGTTCATTGGAGCATGGGTCTGTGACCTTAACCACCAGGACATGGCGCCCCCACTCCCCCTCCGTGGTGGCTGCCGTTAGCACCCGCATGAAGCAGTCTCCCATTTCCTTCTCCCAGTTTAGGAACTTCTCAATATCTTTCATATTGTAGTAGACGTTCCAATCCATCGGATGTTCTGTGGGATTCGTCAGGTTGTAATATAAAAACTGTAAACCTTATACAATATACCAATAACATATAGTATGGGTATTAAAATCTATTGTTCTAGTTTTGATTAAATTTATGACAATTCAAAATTCAAAACCAATAGACACTTAATGGCGTAAACCACGAAGAAATTACCCGAGACAAACAATGAAAGAAACTTACCTGAATGCTTGCGTCGCCCTGGACGAGCGTAACCAAACACAGGCAAAACACAGCCAAAAGAGGAAGCATCTTGGAATACAACAAGCACTGCGGAGACAGAAGTACTTAAACCTTTAATCCTTGGTGACACTAAGACACAGAAGCACAAGATGCGAGATTATGCTTCCAGTCGCAGCTTGTATTGGCCGTGGGAGTGTAAAGGTGAGATTGTAGGGACAGGTGTAATTGGTCCCGCCAGAGTAACGGTTAACTTTATTAAAGGATTCAATTTACTGAAAGGGGTATAAAAATGGAATATAAATAAAGCTGTAAATATAAGAGCAGTTAGTAAATTGGATAAAGTTAGATTTAGAAAATACCTGGGTAAATAGTGGTTTAAAAATGTGATAGTAGATTTCTGGAAAAAATTATACCGGACATTGGATCGCTGGAGTGTTTCAAGAGGTATATATGAATTTGAATTATACATGAAACACATCTATTACGTTAATAGTTATGTCTTTAATAGATTAAACACCATTTCCAAACCAGTATTTTCGTGCGATTTTCCTGTGTATCTTTTCCAATTTATATCCATTGTTTCAAGTTTCAGTTGGTACTGATGTATTTAATATCTTTGTATGCTCATTTTCAATATGTATAAAAACATAATAATGAACGAAACTGAAAAAAGGCCTGTATTGGCCCATACGAGGCCGCTCTTATTTATATTCAACAAAACTCGTTCATATTATCTGTAATCTAAGAACATACAAATACAAAATTCGGTAAGGAAATTAACACGGAAGACGACTCACAATCACTTCAAGATGATCTAAATAGGGTTTTGAAATGGTCAAAAGATTAGCAGATGCAGTTTAATGCTGATAAATGTAAAGTTCTGAGGCTAGGTAATGATGATAGAGTTACAAGTACGAGTAATCTGGGTGTTATGATTAGTAAGAATTTAAAACCAAAGGATCAATGCATAAATGGTCGAAATAGGGCAAATAGGACACTGGGATTTATTAATCGAAGCGTTAGTAACAAGACACCTGGTGTTCTTCAGCTAAACCTTGCTCTGGTTAGGCCCCATTTAGATTATGCAGTTCAGTTTTGATCGCTGTACTATAGAATGGATATAAATTCACTTGAACGTATCCAGTGCAGGATGACAACGTTTAATTCCCCAAATTAGAAATCTTTCATATGAAGAAAGATTAACAAAGCTTAAATTGCATTCACTGGAAATGCAAACAGTCAGGGGTGACATGATAGAGGTTTATAAGTGGATGAATGGATATAACAAAGGAGGATATTAAAAGGTATTAAAAATATTAATGCAAGACAGAACACGAAACAATGGGTATAAATTGGATAAGTTTTAGATTTTGGAAAAAGACCTGGGTAAATCCTGCCTCGGTAACAGGGTTGAACTTATTTCTGTTGTTCAATATGCAATCTTAGCCAGAAAATGATCTTAGAAAATGGGGGAACAGTATGAAAATACCTTAAGGAAAACGTGCTTATTATGGATGACATCACTGTACATTAGGCTCTACAGAACGCGGCCTTTTAATCCTCCTTGTGACAAATATTGAAAATGGAAATAAACCATAAAAGAAAACGTACTTTTTCAATTAAGTTGAAGATTGACTGAAGTCATTGACCATTAGCGATGTCTGTGCAGGGTCACCAGGGTAACGCAAAACACCACACACCCATGGAAAAAATTACGACACGTAAATCGACCCTTGCTGTTTCAATGAAAAGAAAATACGACGTGTAGATCGACCCACGCTCTTCCACGAAAAAAAAACAACGAGTATACCGGCTTGGGCAAAAAGCAAAATGGCCGGTCAACATGTCTATTTCCACTACTCCGAACTGTGTACGCCATCAACAATCTCTAGCAGCTTCACGCCTCAGTACTACAGGTACACATGTCCCCCACTGTGTACACCACCAACAATCTCTAGCAGCTTCACGCCTCAGTACTACAGGTACACATGTCCCCCACTGTGTACACCACCAACAATCTCTAGCAGCTTCACGCCTCAGTACTACAGGTACACATGTCCCCCACTGTGTACACCACCAACAATCTCTAGCAGCTTCACGCCCCAGTACTACAGGTACACATGTCCCCACTGTGTACACCACCAACAATCTCTAGCAGCTTCACGCCTCAGTACTACAGGTACACATGTCCACCACTGTGTACACCACCAACAATCTCTAGCAGCTTCACGCCCCAGTACTACAGGTACAAACGTTACCATCATCATCCTCCTGGTGGTTCCTGAACCTCGGGCTGCTGTAAGTGCTTGACCACAGTGGCCACCCATCTGTGGTCACAGCCACCATCTTGTGTAAATATGGACACTTGGATGTGGTCACAGCCACCATCTTGTGTAAATAAGGACACCTGGATGTAGTCACAGCCACCATCTTGTGTAAATAAGGACACCTGGTTGTGGTCACAGCCACCATCTTGTGTAAATAAGGACACCTGGGTGTGGTCACAGCCACCATCTTGTGTAAATAAGGACACCTGGATATGGTCACAGCCACCATCTTGTGTAAATAAGGACACCTGGGTATGGTCACAGCCACCATCTTGTGTAAATAAGGACACCTGGTGTGGTCACAGCCATAACCTTCTATAAATAAGGACATCTGGCTGTGGATTTGATTTTCACGAACTTACTATTTGTGTGTTGAATTGTCTTCCACTGACTTGTTCATGTCCACAGCCATTAGCCTGTCAGTGCCAGAACAGGTGAAGGCCGAGTCTTTGAGACGAAGATTACCTGACCATCCCTGGCGTGTCCAGCACTGGGCGAAGTGTCCTCAGGAGAGTCGGTAAGTATTGCGGAATTATCTTGCTTAACAGCTCACTTTTCAACACTTTGTAGAGATTATTAAATGTATCAACTACACCTAAGAACAATTATCTTGATTGTAACATGTAAAGATTTCCCTCGAAAGGGTTTTGTACCCATCCAGTTGGATTGTATGTGCCTCTGATACACAGAGCAATCGCAGAATAATGCATTATGCTTAATACACTGGACGACTAACACATCGCAGTTAAGTTAGGTTGATTAACGATCCAACCCAACCTTGCAGGTTGGGTTCGTTAGTTAATGCAAGATTCTCAATTAAAAAACAAACATTGAGGCTAGCACTATAGGTCACTGTTAGATGGAGGAGCTGGTAGGCGGTGGACAACGGCGTGAACCATTAGATGAATGGTGGATTATCAGGACGATGGATCACTGGTAGATGAATGGTGGATTATCAGGACGATGGTTCACTGGTATATGAATGGAGCATTAACAGGGGTCACTGAGGGATAATGGTGTTAATATCACACAATTCGCTCATGTACATAAGAATATTTAGGTTAGGTCAGGACAGTTAGTGATGCATCGACATTATTTACACATTACATGTGTAGTGGCAGGAAATGGGGGGGGGGAGAGACAGCCACGGACGGTCGGCAGACGAACCGAAGGGAGCAGACAGCCACGGACTGTCGGCTGACGAACCGAAGGGAGCAGACAGCCACGGACTGTCGGCTGACGAACCGAAGGGAGTAGACAGCCACGGACTGTCGGCAGACGAACCGAAGGGAGCAGACAGCCACGGACAGTCGGCAGACGAACCGAAGGGAGCAGACAGCCAAGGACTGTCGGCTGACGAACCGAAGGGAGCAGACAGCCACGGACTGTCGGCTGACGAACCGAAGGGAGCAGACAGCCAAGGACTGTCGGCTGAAGAACGGAAGGGAGCAGACAGTCGGGACTGTCAGCTGAAGAACGGAAGGGAGCAGACAGTCGGGATTGTCGGCTGACGAACGGAAGGGAGCAGACAGTCGGGGCTGTCAGTCATTGCAGCAAAACTTAGCTTGTAACAAGGATGAAGTTTAATTAGACCTTAGTATCCCCATCTCTGTTGGCCATATTATACTGTTCCTAACAGATCTAATTGAGAAATAACCAACTCCCAACGGTCTGAAAGCACCAGTTTATAAAACTGATTTGTTTAGATCCGGAATCTATGTATATTGGTAGCATAAAACCTCTTCCAGACTGACTACTGGAAAATCTGAGTCGGCCCCAACCGACCAGCAAAAGACGTTCCTAACATGCCGAGAAGCTGCACATTAAACACCGAATATATCAAGGCAACACTTGTCAGTAGACTCTGAAGAAGCCATCGACACTGGCTTGTCTACCAGAAATTAAAAATTATGAATGACCTTCCACTTCAGACAATATTTCTTTGACAAGCTAAAAATAAGAGATTCCTCCTCCAACACACTGACTACTCGAACAGTAATGCTGGAGTGCCACAAAGCTATGTACTCGCGCAAACATTACACTACAGAGGGAAGGAAGGGGAGGAGTGGCGGCCCTGCTGATAAAGGACTGGAGTTTCCAGGAGATGGATATTCCGGGCTGCGAGGAGTTCAGAGACTACATAATAGGCACCATGACAATGGGAAAACCAGAGATAGTGGCAGTGATATGTAACCCTCCATTAAATGAGACCCAGGCAAGATTATGACAGACATAGCAGTACCAACTATAACATAAAAGGGCAAACTTTGTCGCCTGTTAAAAATCGATCCCAACTTCTAATCATGGGGACTCCATCCATGGAAAGATATAAGACCGTATGGAGGCACAAAGAGCGAGGAAAACTATTGGACATGGCAACAAAAATCCTTATAAGCCAACATAGAAGATGACCGACAAGACTGGAAGTAATGATGAACCAGCTTGACCAAGAATTCATTGAACGTTCCACATATGGGAAATAAAGTTTGAAGCTCCATGGGGATGAGTGATCACAGTGTATTGACGTTTGAAATAATGGTTGAAGTAGGGATAGCCTACTCGAGGAAGGGACCAGAAAGCCAAAACCTGGCATAGCGAAAGGGAAATTGCAAGGAAACAAAATTAATAATATAAATGCCATAGGTAGCAATGCTCAAGAGTAATGGCTGCATACACACATGATTGTCTACAACACCCAGAAGAGTAAGGAGGTGGCATAAGTTTGACCTGGTATGAAAGAATGGAATTTCACGACTGTGTTAAGTTGTGCGAGTGAATATAACAGATGTATATCAGCGTGGAAGCTCCAAGAGTGCACATCCATCCGTGCACTCTCCTGTCTCCCCTGGTCTGGCACCAAGGTCAGCCTTGTTGGATATCCATGGGCAGCCCTCTGGCTGGGCTGGCCAAGGATACTGCAGGAGTCGTCGTATACCCAGAACACCACAGTGGATTATACTAATCAGTGGAACTCATTGGTCCAGTCATGGGGAGAGAACTTAAAGAGTTAGTTTCGAGCTCCCAGGCCAGACAAGTTCACACATACGTTATGGCAGGTCTCCTACCCTTTCATGTTATTTTTTCCATGACATGAAACCTAAATAAAAATTACTTTTATGTGAAATTGTCATTGGTTTAGGCCTTTGTCTCCTATTTGTCTATTCGATCACGGGACCATTGGACAAAGGGGAAACTAGACCAAATGATGGATTTGTTCACAGACAGGGCCAGTGTCGTACAGCAAGCACCAAATTGACAGAACCCATCAACAGAGAATCTGAACAAAGGGAGTCTTCTACCATTGTATGTGATAATGATAGAACTAGTACTCCGATCAGATCTAGATAAATTATGGACAAAACGAATTATAAGTATCCAGATCGAAAATTCTTCCAGAAGGCACCCAGGATACAGCAGAAAACCTATCTGTCGAATGAAAATAAAACCTCAATATAAAAAAATGGTGATAAACAGGCCCAGACCAAGATGTTAAGAGGAGGAGACGCCTAGTCATCAATACCAGTTCCACAACAAAGCAGCTACAACAGAGATCGCAATGACCTGCGGATATTTGGTAACAGGGTTACGCCCCCATCCTACAGCAAACTGTGGTTCACCCCTCCCCCACCCCCCATAATATGAACCAGGTCAACTGATTGAACTCAATTTGAAACATTCCAAGGAACGACCGCAAAGTTTAGTATTGGCCTCGTAGAAGAGCATTAGATTTTGATGAATGACTACGAAAAATGAAATTAAGAGAACAGACGAGAGCAAATTAGAGACGACTAAGGGTACAACGGGGAAAATATTGGTGCAACAACTAAAAAAGGTAAAGTTCCATACAATTTAGTTCCTTCGAAGATTGTGTTGTAATTGTTATGACCCGGTTGGTCTGTGATAATAAACCAGCCATTTGGGACATTCCTTAAGAGGCCGGGTGACTGTGCCTCGAAATTTCCTCTCACATTTTTTTGGTGAATATCATCTTCATGGTAAATGCTCCTACCTTTCTTAACGGATCAACATCATATCAAGAACAGAAAAGAAAATTTCAAATTAGTGGTAAAAATATTATAAATACCCAATTGCTATTTTATTCATTATGGTCTCAGAAAGGCATATATCGTTCATGTTCCTTTTAAAAAAAATATTGTTTGAGAATATAGTTTACTATAAAACATTTTTCAATGTGGCCATCCAAAAATGTGCAAAATTTAGATGCAAAAAGTGTATAGTTCCAAGTGTTATGGCGTCATGACTAAACGACAAAATGGAAACCTTAGAACCAAGTCCTTTGCACATAATGTAAAAGTGGTGAGAAATGGCTAGAAACAATTTTTCAACCACGTCTCAAAGTTGAAATTCCTGTTTTAGAGATAGTTGAAGTTATCGACAATGAATATGGTAGTTTTAATTAATTAATTTCTTGTGGGTTTTAATAAACATTGCTTAACATTCGTACTCGAATATGTAAATGACTAAATTGTTAAAGTTGAGAATGACAATCGACTTGAGAATGGTCCAGGACGGACGAAACCACGTCATCCCTTCACTTTCTAGTGTGTGGTCTGGTCAACATGTAAAAGTTGTAGGTCAATGTGTGTTGGAATGAAGTCAAGCAAAAATAATCCCCCCCAACAAACAAAAAAATATCGGGATACGTTACGGATAATCTTAAGGTTACCTTGAGACGGTTTTGGGGCTTAGCATCCCCGCGGCCCGGTCCTCGACCAGGCCTCCTCGTTGCTGGACTAGTCAACCAGGCTTTTGAACGCAGCTGCTCACAGCCTGATACGAGTCACAGCCTGGTTGATCATTAACAAACATATTGCAGTAGCTTTATAGCCCATATACAAGTGGTAAGGTCCCCATCTGCTCCTCATACATCAATACAACCTAAATAGACAAAGAGAAGAGTTTGAAATTAAATAAATCTAAGAAAAAAAATGAAAGTCAACTTCTGCCACCTGTAGCTTATTAGCATGTTTAAAAATTTCGTTCCAACTTCACATTCTTAGTGTTGGATAGGCATTCTCCAAGATGTTGAAGTCACACCAAAATCCGCATAGAAAAAAGGGAGGGGTTGTCAGCTTTTCTTACAAAGGAACACAACATTGCCATTGGACAATGTATATGACGTATAATATACTACAGCATAATAACATACTAACATTACTGTGAGTGAAATCTGGCCCTTCTGGTGGCACCAGCTGCATATACACTATGTAGACCCTCCTTACTACAACTGTTCTTCATTGTGCGTCGGACGGTGTTTGCCTCTCCTTACCCATGATTGCCAGTAAATAGGTGTTATTACTACCGGTTGCTGCCCGTCATGTGTGCATTTGTTTAAAAAAAATCTTAAAAAAAATCCATGTCATCATATTTGGATGAAATTTTCACGACGCTGATTCCAATTAACCAGAGATTTATTAACATTTTTTTTAGTATACATCATATTTGGAAAAATCTTCTCTGTCACCGGGCCCCTTAACCTACTGCCAAAGACAAAGATTGAAGTACACGATCCACTCTGTGGGTCGTACCTCGTATATGTATTAGGAGTCAACCTATTCATGGACAACAAATCGTACCGTCAGATTAAAGGAACGAAGACTGGAGAAAGTAATGGTGATGCTGTGGCAGATATATATATGAATACAGAATTTGAAGGCCTCTACACACTATAATGAACACCAGCCGCACTAAGCTCCCTTTCCTGGCCAAGCTCGTTAGAGCAGCGGCCGTCCCAAGAAACGCATTCATCAAATTTAACTAATAAAAATAGGTTTGTTCCCATACATAAATTATGAAATAAATTCAATGTATAGTTAGACGTACGTTGTGTAAGTTTTTTTGCGACTATTTTGCGTTTGTAGTGCACTAATGAAGCATTTACAGCGTTGTAGGTCGAACAAAATTTGTCAGTGAAGCACTTGTTCCAACCCGTCCTCCAAAGACCCAAAAGTGATTCGATGCACCCGCCAAACCCCCCAGTTTATGAAGGACAACTGTTTACACACAACTCAACTGCTGACGTTCGAACACTTCCGGAGTAAGTACTTCACTGACGAATTTTGTTTGAACTACAACGCTATAAATACGTCACACACGTACTACAAATACAAATAATGGCTAACAGAACCTAAACACCTAACCTATGAATGTATGTGCACAATATGCTAATATAATTTATATTTGAGAAAATTCCTGTTTTGAATGAACAGCAAGTCAAAATTTATCAATGCGTCTGTGGGGTCGACAACTGGAGGTAATGGACTTGAGTCGCGGGGGCTTGTTCTGAAGTGTTCGAACGAAATCAGTTGAGAGTTGTGTGTAAACCGTTTTTCATTCATAAACAGGGGGTTTGGTGGGTGCATGGAATCACTTTTGGTTCTTTTTGGAGGACGGGCTGACGTATCTACAGCGTTTAAATTTTTTTAAATTTTGCCCCGATGGGCGAGTTTATTGGGCAGCGCCACTCATTGCGTTGTGGTTCGCTCAAAAGTCGTCAGCGAAGTACTGTTCAAGAAATGTTTAAACTTCATCAGTTGTGAGTTGTGTGTAAACCGTTTTTCATTCATAAACATTGGGTTGATAGGTTCATATACTGGACATAAGCCTTTGTTTATTAAGACGAGCTCTTACACACGGCTCAACTGATCACGTTTGAACATTTCTTGAACAGTGCTTCACTGAAGATCTCTTTCAATCCCAAAACTATAACTTTCACCCGACGTAGTTCTAATACAAATAATAGCCAACAGAACCTTGATACTTAACCTAACCTACTGCTAACTTTAAATTATAATTTCAATTTCAATACATGCTCATGAAAAACCAGTTTTAATACACCATACGGTAAATTTATCGAATAATATACATTATTTATAAGGTATTATTAATACGGCATTTTTAATACGGTATACGGTAATACGGTCAAGTTCACTCAGACATGAAATTTACCATCTAGACCCTCAAGGTGGAACTACCCTTTCCAGATACTTTGTGTATATATTTAGATGGAGAAAGACGAATATAAAGTTTTATAACAAAGACTTAAACCATCACGTTTATAAACAGCCTACCACCCAGTTTCTCTCAAGAGACCTCACCCTCTTTCTGGGACTCAGAGTCCAATGTATAACTTCAGAAGAATAATACGGGGAACGCCTACTACACAAGCTCAGAGGAATTAGTGATCCTCGCCCCAAGTTGTCTAAATTGGCATCCACACTTCTGTGGAAATACGGAAATGTGGATGACAATTTACATGATTCTGGCGTAGATCACTAATTCCTCTGAGCTTCAGTAGTAGTCATGGGAACTGGAAAAACTCAGCATAGCAGCAATAGTTATTTCTGGAATCCTCCTTTATTAAGACTACTCAATGCTGAGTGGATAGAGCTTCTGCTATGATTCGTAGGGTCCATGGTTCGAGTCTCCTTGAGCCCAGGTGAATGAAATGTCCTGTGGTAATAGGAGATCTGCCAGTTATATATTATCTCCCCGAAATAATAAAGGACTTAGCACTAATAACAAACAAGGAACACCACACTATCCCATTCCGGAGATCCAGAAACGTTCACTAACACTTCAGTGTCACCTGCCCACAATATTGTTGATAAGCAGAATTGCTGCAGTGTTCAGGGGCTACCAATACCTTGTGCAAGATGCGGATGACCACCACGTAGCACAAGTGCTCAGCCTCCCAAAACTGTGGTCCGACGGTACATTCAACTTGCTGGGTTTTGCCTCGGCAGTTCCCCTCATGCAAAAATGTCATCACGCATCAAAT
>WNGS01165744.1:52748-79331 GCA_020271785.1 Procambarus virginalis | reverse complement strand
TGGTGTGGTGAGTAGTGTGGTAGTGATGGGTGGTGAGTAGTGTGGTAGTGAGGTGTTGGTGAGTAGTGTGGTAGTGATGGTGTTGGTGAGTAGTGTGGTAGTGATGTGTTGGTGAGTAGTGTGGTAGTGATGGTGTTGGGAGTAGTGTGGTAGTGATGGGTTGTGAGTAGTGTGGTAGTGATGGTGTTGGTGAGTAGTGTGGTAGTGATGGTGTTGGTGAGTAGTGTGGTAGTGATGGTGTGGTGAGTAGTGTGGTAGTGATGGTGTTGGTGAGTAGTGTGGTAGTGATGGTGTTGGGAGTAGTGTGGTAGTGATGGTGTTGGTGAGTGTGGTGTGGTAGTGATGATGATGGTGAGTAGTGTGGTAGTGATGGTGTTGGTGAGTAGTGTGGTAGTGATGGTGTTGGGAGTAGTGTGGTAGTGATGGTGTTGGTGAGTAGTGTGGTAGTGGTGGTGTTGGTGAGTAGTGTGGTAGTGATGTGTTGGTGAGTAGTGTGGTAGTGATGGTGTGGTGAGTAGTGTGGTAGTGATGTTGTTGGTGAGTAGTGTGGTAGTGATGGTGTTGGTGAGTAGTGTGGTAGTGGGGGTGTTGGTGAGTAGTGTGGTAGTGATGGTGTTGGGAGTAGTGTGGTAGTGATGGTGTTGGTGAGTAGTGTGGTAGTGATGTTGGTGAGTAGTGTGGTAGTGATGTGTTGGTGAGTAGTGTGGTAATGATGTTGGTGAGTAGTGTGGTAGTGATGATGATGGTGAGTAGTGTGGTAGTGATGATGATAGTAAGTAGTGTGGTAGTGATGGTGTTGGAGAGTAGTGTGGTAGTGATGGTGTTGGTGAGTAGTGTGGTAGTGGGGTGTTGGTGAGTAGTGTGGTAGTGATGGTGTTGGTGAGTAGTGTGGTAGTGATGGTGTTGGTGAGTAGTGTGGTAGTGATGGTGTTGGGAGTAGTGTGGAAGTGATGGGTTGGTGAGTAGTGTGGTAGTGATGGGTTGGTGAGTAGTGTGGTAGTGATGTTGTTGGTGAGTAGTGTAGTAGTGATGATGATGGTGAGTAGTGTGGTACTGATGGTGTTGGTGAGTAGTGTGGTGGTGATGGTGTTGGTGAGTAGTGTGGTAATGATGTTGTTGGTGAGTAGTGTGGTAGTGATGGTGTTGGTGAGTAGTGTAGTAGTGATGACGATGGTGAGTAGTGTAGTAGTGGTGGTGTTGGTGAGTAGTGTCGTAGTGATGGTGTTGGTGAGTAGTGTGGTAGTGATGGTGTTGGTGAGTAGTGTGGTAGTGATGGTGTTGATGAGTAGTGTAGTAGTGGGGTGTTGGTGAGTAGTGTGGTAGTGATGGTGTTGGTGAGTAGTGTGGTAGTGATGGTGTGATGAGTAGGTAGTAGTGGTGGTGTTGGTGAGTAGTGTGGTAGTGATGGGTTGGGGAGTAGGTGGTAGTGATATGATAATGAGTAGTGTGGTAGTGATGGTGTTGGTGAGTAGTGTGGTAGTGATGTGGTGAGTAGTGTGGTAGTGATGTGTGGTGAGTAGTGTGGTAGTGATGTGTTGGTGAGTAGTGTGGTAGTGATGGTGTTGTGAGTAGTGTGGTAGTGATGATGATGGTGAGTAGTGTGGTAATGATGTTGGTGAGTAGTGTGGTACTGATGGTGTTGGTGAGTAGTGTGGTAGTGATGATGATGTTGAGTAGTGTGGTAGTGATGGTGTTGGTGAGTAGTGTGGTAGTGATGGTGTTGGTGAGTAGTGTGGTAGTGATGGTGTGGTGAGTAGTGTGGTAGTGATGGTGTTGGTGAGTAGTGGGGTAGTGATGGTGCTGGTGAGTAGTGTGGTAGTGATGGTGTTGGTGAGTAGTGTGGTAGTGATGATGATGGTGAGTAGTGTGGTAATGAGTTGGTGAGTAGTGTGGTAGTGATGATGTTGGTGAGTAGTGTGGTAGTGATGTTGGTGAGTAGTGTGGTAGTGATGGTGTGGTGAGTAGTGTGGTAGTGATGATGTTGGTGAGTAGTGTGGTAGTGATGATGTTGGTGAGTAGTGTGGTAGTGATGGTGTTGGTGAGTAGTGTGGTAGTGGTGATGGTGAGTAGTGTGGTAGTGATGGTGTGGTGAGTAGTGTGGTAGTGATGGTGTTGGTGAGTAGTGTGGTAGTGATGATGTTGGTGAGTAGTGTGGTAGTGATGGTGTTGGTGAGTAGTGTGGTAGTGATGGTGTTAGTGAGTAGTGTGGTAGTGATGGTGTTGGTGAGTAGTGTGGTAGTGATGGTGTTGGTGAGTAGTGTGGTAGTGGTGATGGTGAGTAGTGTGGTAGTGATGGTGTTGGTGATTAGTGTGGTAGTGATGGTGTTATGAGTAGTGTGGTAGTGATGGTGTTGGTGAGTAGTGTGGTAGTGATGGTGTTGGTGAGTAGTGTGGTAGTGATGATGGTGAGTAGTGTGGTAGTGATGATGGTGGTGAATAGTATGGTAGTGATGTTGGTGAGTAGTGTGGTAGTTTTGATGATGGTGAGTAGGGTGGGAGTCTTGATGGTGAGCAATGTGGTAGTGATGGTGTTGGTGAGTAGTGTGGTAGTGATGATGGTGAGTAGTGTGGTAGTGATGTTGGTGAGTAGTGTGGTAGTGATGGTGTTGGTGAGTAGTGTGGTAGTGATGGTGTTGGTGAGTAGTGTGGTAGTGATGGTGTTGGTGAGTAGTGTGGTAGTGATGGTGTGTGAGTAGTGTGGCAGTGATGGTGTTTATGAGTAGTGTGGTAGTGATGGTGTTGGTGAGCAGTGTGGTAGTGACGATGATGGTGAGTAGTGTGGTAGTGATGGTGTTGGTGAGTAGTGTGGTAGTGATGTTAGTGAGTAGTGTGGTAGTGATGGTGTTGGTGAGTAGTGTGGTAGTGATGTTGGTGAGTAGTGTGGTAGTGATGATGATGGTGAGTAGTGTGGTAGTGATGTTGGTGAGTAGTGTGGTAGTGATTGTGTTGATGAGTAGTGTGGTAGTGACGATGATGGTGAGTAGTGTGGTAGTGATGGTGTTGGTGAGTAGTGTGGTAGTGACGATGATGGTGAGTAGTACTCACCTAATTGTACTCACCTAATTGTGCTTGCGGGGGTTGAGCTTTGGCTCTTTGGTCCCGCCTCTCAACTGTCAATCAACTGGTGTACAGATTCCTGAGCCTACTGGGCTCTATCATATCTACATTTGAAACTGTGTATGGAGTCAGCCTCCACCACATCACTTCCTAGTGCATTCCATTTACTAACTACTCTGACACTGAAAAAGTTCTTTCTAATGTCTCTGTGGCTCATTTGGGTACTCAGCTTCCACCTGTGTCCCCTTGTTCGCGCCCCTCCAGTGTTGAATAGTTCATCCTTGTTTACCCGGTCAATTCCCCTGAGGATTTTGTAGGTTGTGATCATGTCCCCCCTTACTCTTCTGTCTTCCAGTGTCGTAAGTTGCATTTCCCGCAGGCTTTCCTCATAACTCATGCCTCTTAGTTCTGGGACTAGTCTAGTAGCATACCTTTGGACTTTTTCCAGCTTCGTCTTGTGCTTGACAAGGTACGGGCTCCATGCTGGGGCCGCGTACTCCAGGATTGGTCTTACATATGTGGTGTACAAGATTCTGAATGATTCCTTACACAGGTTCCTGAACGCCGTTCTGATGTTAGCCAGCCTCGCATATGCCGCAGACGTTATTCTCTTTATGTGGGCTTCAGGAGATAGGTTTGGTGTGATATCAACTCCTAGATCTTTCTCTCTGTCTGTTTCATTAAGTACTTCATTACCTATTCTGTATCCTGTGTCTGGCCTCCTTTTTCCACTGCCTAGTTTCATTACTTTGCATTTACTTGGGTTGAACTTCAACAGCCATTTGTTGGACCATTCACTCAGTCTATCTAGGTCATCTTGTAGCCTCCTACTATCATCCTCTGTTTCAATCCTCCTCATAATTTTTGCATCGTCGGCAAACATTGAGAGGATCGAATCTGTACCCTCTGGGAGATCATTTACATACACCAGAAACAGTATAGGTCCAAGGTCTGACCCCTGCGGGACTCCACTTGTAACGTCTCGCCAATCTGAGACTTCACCCCTCAGTAGTGTGGTAGTGATGGTGTTGGTGAGTAGTGTGGTAGTGATGTTGGTGAGTAGTGTGGTAGTGATGATGGTGGTGAGTAGTGTGGTAGTGATGATGATGGTGAGTAGTGTGGTAGTGATGGTGTTGGTGAGTAGTGTGGTAGTGATGGTGTTGGTGAGTAGTGTGGTAGTGATGATGATGTTGAGTAGTGTGGTAGTGATGGTGTTGGTGAGTAGTGTGGTAGTGATGGTGTTGGTGAGTAGTGTGGTAGTGATGGTGTGTGAGTAGTGTGGTAGTGATGATGATGGTGAGTAGTGTGGTAGTGATGGTGTTGGTGAGTAGTGTGGTAGTGATGGTGTTGGTGAGTAGTGTGGTAGTGATGGTGTTGGTGAGTAGTGGGGTAGTGATGGTGTTGGTGAGTAGTACTCACCTAGTTGTACTCACCTAGTTGTGCTTGCGGGGGTTGAGCTCTGGCTCTTTGGTCCCGCCTCTCAACCGTCAATCAACAGGTGTACAGTTTCCTGAGCCTATTGGGCTCTATCATATCTACACTTGAAACTGTGTATGGAGTCAGCCTCCACCACATCGCTTCCTAATGCATTCCATTTGTCAACCACTCTGACACTAAAAAAGTTCTTTCTAATATCTCTGTGGCTCATTTGGGCACTCAGTTTCCACCTGTGTCCCCTAGTGCGTGTGCCCCTTGTGTTAAACAGCCTGTCTTTATCAACCCTGTCGATTCCCCTGAGAATCTTGAATGTGGTGATCATGTCCCCCCTAACTCTTCTGTCTTCCAACGAAGTGAGGTTTAATTCCTGCAGTCGCTCCTCGTAGCTCATACCTCTCAGCTCGGGTACTAGTCTGGTGGCAAACCTTTGAACCTTTTCCAGTTTAGTCTTATGCTTGACTAGATAGGGACTCCATGCTGGAGCCGCATACTCCAGGATTGGTCTGACATATGTGGTATATAATGTTCTGAAAGATTCCTTACACAAGTTTCTAAAGGCCGTTCTTATGTTAGCCAACCTGGCATATGCTGCTGATGTTATCCTCTTGATATGAGCTTCAGGGGACAGGTCTGGCGTGATATCAACCCCCAGGTCTTTCTCTCTCTCTGACTCTTGAAGTATTTCATCTCCCAAATGATACCTTGTATCTGGTCTCCTGCTTCCTACCCCTATCTTCATTACATTACATTTGCTTGGGTTAAACTCTAACAGCCATTTGTTCGACCATTCCTGCAGCTTGTCCAGGTCTTCTTGAAGTCTCAAGCTGTCCTCCTCTGTCTTAATCCTTCTCATAATTTTGGCGTCGTCAGCAAACATTGAGAGGAATGAGTCTATACCCTCTGGGAGATCATTTACGTATATCAGAAACAGGATAGGTCCAAGTACAGAGCCCTGTGGGACTCCACTGGTGACTTCACGCCAGTCTGAGGTCTCACCCCTCACTGTAACTCTCTGCTTCCTATTGCTTAGGTACTCCCTTATCCACTGGAGCGCCCTACCTGTTACTCCTGCCTGTTTCTCCAGCTTATGCATCAACCTTTTATGGGGTACTGTGTCAAAGGCTTTCCGACAGTCCAAAAAAATGCAGTCCGCCCACCCTTCTCTTTCTTGCTTAATTCTTGTCACCTGATCGTAGAATTCTATCAAGCCTGTAAGGCAAGATTTACCCTCCCTGAACCCATGTTGATGGGTTGTCACGAAGTCTCTTCTCTCCAGATGTGTTACTAGGTTTTTTCTCACAATCTTCTCCATCACCTTGCATGGTATACAAGTTAAGGACACTGGCCTGTAGTTCAGTGCCTCTTGTCTGTCACCCTTTTTGTATATTGGTACTACATTAGCAGTCTTCCATATTTCTGGTAGGTCCCCCGTTTCCAGTGACTTACTATACACTATGGAGAGTGGTAAGCAAAGTGCTCCTGCACACTCTTTCAATACCCATGGCGAGATTCCATCCGGCCCAACAGCTTTTCTCACATCCAGCTCCAATAGGTGCTTTTTGACCTCATCTCTTGTAATTTCGAACCTATCCAAGGTCACCTGGTTTGCTGCCACCTCTCCCCGTGATATCTCCCTGTTCTATTGTAAAGACCTCCTGGAACCTTTTGTTGAGTTCTTCACACACCTCTTTGTCATTCTCTGTGTACCTGTCCTCGCCCACCCTAAGTTTAATCACCTGTTCCTTCACTGTTGTCTTCCTCCTGATGTGACTGTGTAGTAGCTTTGGTTCAGTCTTGGCTTTGTTAGCTATATCATTTTCATACCTTTTCTCAGCTGCTCTTCTCACACTGACATACTCGTTCCTGGTTCTCTGGTATCTCTCTCTACTTTCTGGTGTTCTGTTATTACGGAAGTTCCTCCATGCCCTTTTGTTCAGCTCCTTTGCTTTCATACATTCCCTATTAAACCACGGATTCTTCCTTTGCTTCTCTGTTTTTTCCTGTTGGGCTGGGACAAACCTGCTTACAGCCTCCTGACATTTTTGGGTGACATAGTCCATCATGTCTTGTACGGACTTGGTTCCGAGTTCTGTGTCCCAATGTATATCCCATAGGAATTTATTCATCTCCTCATAGTTTCCCTTTCGGTACGCCAGCCCTTTGGTTCCCAGTTCTTTTTTGGGGGTGATAATTCCTTACCTTACCTGGTAAGGTAAGGTAAGGGTAGGTAATGTAAGGTAAGGTAAGGTAAGGTAAGGTAATAATGAGGTCAAAGTACTGCTCTAGTTTGATTACATAGCACTTGTTAAGGATACTAGGACGAACTGGGATATATAAGGACGGATTAAAGGAGCAGTGCCCAACCACTTCGACCATCGGGGGAGCGAACAAAAATTTATTTTATATCCAGCATAAACCTAAATAAATTTAAGCAAAATGAAGTGTATAAAGTTTTCACCAATTATTTAACTTATATCATCGAGGTTTTGAACTTTGTATTTATCCAATTAATATTTTTTTGCATAGGATATTTATAGGTAAGATGTTCACTATATATGTTCACCTAGTGTATTCACCTAGACGTGGTCACCTAGACGTGTTTAATTATGTGTGTTCACCTAGTGTTCACCTTAATAATCAGTGTTTCTTGTTGTTTAAAGCAAAAATATTACTAAGACCTTAAGCTGATTTTGTACATTTCAAGATTTTTTTTTTAAATGATAACATGATAGAAAGTCTATCTGTATGATTAGTGTTTTTAATAATGAACGAATGAGAGAAAATATATAAAATATCAGCGTATTTGACGAATATATCTGATATTGATTTTTCTTTAGTTGGCCTCAAGTGTCAAAATCCAAAAGCAACAGACGAATGGAAAATTATTTTATAACGTGTTATAAATTATATTTCAAATATTTTCCCTTCATCTACATTTAAAGATAAACAAAAATACTCAGACATAACACTAATACATTCACATGTTGTGAGTGTTGCAACATACAGGGATAATGTCTTGTAAGTGTTGCAACATACAGGGATAATGTCTTGTAAGTGTTACAACATACAGGGATAATGTCTTGTAAGTGTTGCAACATACAGGGATAATGTCTTGTAAGTGTTGCAACATACAGGGATAATGTCTTGTAAGTGTTGCAACATACAGGGATAATGTCTTGTAAGTGTTGCAACATACAGGGATAATGTCTTGTAAGTGTTGCAACATACAGGGATAATGTCTTGTTTGTGTTACAACATACAGGGATAATGTCTTGTAAGTGTTGCAACATACAGGGATAATGTCTTGTAAGTGTTGCAACATACAGGGATAATGTCTTGTAAGTGTTGCAACATACAGGGATAATGTCTTGTAAGTGTTGCAACATACAGGGATAATGTCTCGTAAGTGTTGAAACATACTGGGATAATGTTTTGTAAGTGTTGCAACATACAGGGATAATGTCTTATAAGTGTTGCAACATACAGGGATAATGTCTTGTAAGTGTTGCAACATACTGGGATAATGTCTTGTAAGTGTTGCAACATACAGGGATAATGTCTTGTAAGTGTTGCAACATACAGGGATAATGTCTTGTAAGTGTTGCAACATACTGGGATAATGTCTTGTAAGTGTTGCAACATACAGGGATAATGTCTTGTGAGTGTTGCAACATACAGGGATAATGTCTTGTAAGTGTTGCAACACAAAAAGCGTGATAAGTGCTTTTCAACACATAAATGAGGT
This sequence comes from Procambarus virginalis, assembly GCA_020271785.1. Lineage (NCBI taxonomy): Eukaryota > Metazoa > Arthropoda > Malacostraca > Decapoda > Cambaridae > Procambarus > Procambarus virginalis. Next base: position 71,092 of record WNGS01165744.1, on the reverse strand, counting down.
GTTTTGAGTGTTGCAACACGGCAATAACTTGTTGTGGTTGTTGTAACACAGGAATGTTTTGTATTTAAAAAGAGACAAAATTTGTTGCGTATTGCAACACACACAAGCCACTATTCCTGCGTTTCAACACTCATAAGACGTAATTTCTCTGTTGCGTCACTCACAACATGATATGTATGTGTTGAAACACTCACATGATATTCCTGTGTTGCAAAGTTACAACTCTCACAACTATTATTTTCATGAAGAGTTTAACGTTGAATCCTTTCACGATATGAATATTTCACTGCTAACATGTTAATATAATATAAATATTGATTCAAAGATCGATAAAAGATTATTAAAAATAGATGAAGAGAAAGTGATTAAACAAATAAAACGTAATTGATTAAATAAATCAAAAAGGGGTTGAATAATTAATGAAGGTGATTACACAGATAACTCGTGATTAAATATCTAGAAAAGAGCGATTGGCTTAATAATTAATGATTGAGCAACTAAATATAATGTGATAAAAAAGAAAATATAAAACGTGCTAGAATTTATAAATAAAAATTGATTGAATATATAAAATTTGATTAAATAGATGAAAAACAGTTTTAGATTCAAACTAAAGTATTTTATGAAAAAAATAGAAGCTCTCACAACCAGGGTTGAGTTTGAACTGGTGACCGCGTGAACAGCGGGTCCGACCTCCCAGTCTGGCCACGACTCTTCCTGCTTAATGAAGAACTCAACAGTCATACATTCATCCACTTCATCATACATCTTCAACTGACAGTTGAGGCGTGAGAAGACAAAATCTGGAAGGAAAAGAATCTCTGTGAGGAAGCGAGATAAGGTAAGGTAATTATGAGGTGAAAGTACTAGGCCAGTATCATTATACAGCACTTGGAACGGTTATTAGGATCATCTGGAATATATAAGGACGAAATGAAGGAATGGAAAGCTACCACTTCAACCATCGGGGATCGAACGCGGACTCTGCAAGAAGCGAGAGGACAGAGTGGAGTAACGGTGCCCCAAAACTTGGACTATCGGGGATCGAACACAAACGTGTTTTATATGCAGCACAGATCTAATAAATTTGAACAAACTGAAGTGTACACAGTTGTTCTCACCAATTCTTTATGAATATCAATTAGTTATTGAACTACTTCTGGAACCCATAGGTCCACCTCCCGGGGCTCGTGCGGCCCAGGCTCTGCTTCAGGAGGCTGGGGTCGTTCATACCCTTGATAGGGTGGTTCTTCTCCGGCCACGTCCACGGCGGTCTCTGGGGTTGGAGTCCCTGTGCCTTCTTTTACCAACTTCGAGGTCAACTCCGGAACTCATAGTTCCTGCGACAGCGCTGGAACCAATGCTCTTGGCGTTTGCCTTTCCATTGAAGACTTTCGGCGCCGTGGAGAAGGGAGACCTGCTGCATGGGTAACAGCTTCTCCTCCATATCAACCTACCCTGGCTTTGCGCCCTGGAGAGGCCACTCCAGACCCACAACCAGAGTGCAACTCCATAATCTCCTGAGACTGATGGACGCCTACTGCTATTTATCTAATAAAGTAATAACTTTTCCACAGGCTGTTGATTGCCACAATGATGATGTTCACCTAAATGTGTTCACCTTTATGTGCTCACCTTTATGTGCTCACCTGTATGTGCTCACATAGATGTTCTCACCTAGAAGTACTCACCTTTATGTGCTCACCTTTATGTGCTCACATAGATGTTCTCACCTAGAAGTACTCACCTTTATGTGCTCACCTGTATGTGCTCACCTGTATGTGCTCACCTAGATGTTCTCACCTAGAAGTACTCACCTTTATGTGCTCACCTTTATGTGATCACCTGTATGTGCTCACCTGTATGTGCTCACCTGTATGTGCTCACCTAGATGTGCTCACCTAGATGTGCTCACCTAGATGTGCTCACCTAGATGTGCTCACCTAGATGTGCTAACCTAGATGTGCTCAACTAGATGTGCTAACCTAGATGTGCTCACTTAGATGTGCTCACCTAGATGTGCACACCTAGATGTGCTCACCTAGATGTGCTCACCTAGATGTGCTCACCTAGATGTTCTCACCTAGATGTGCTCACCTGGATGTGCTCACCTAGATGTGCTCACCTAGATGTTCTCACCTAGATGTGCTCACCTAGATGTTCTCACCTAGATGTGCTCACCTAGATGTGCTCACCTAGATGTGCTAACCTATATGTGCTCACCTAGATGTGCTCACCTATATGTGCTCACCTAGATGTGCTAACCTATATGTGTTCACCTAGATGTGCTCACCTAGATGTGCTCACCTATATGTGTTCACCTAGATGTGCTCACCTAGATGTGTTCACCTAGATGTGCTCACCTATATGTGTTCACCTAGATGTGCTCACCTAGATGTGTTCACCTAGATGTGCTCACCTAGATGTGCTCACCTAGATGTGCTCACCTAGAAGTGCTCACCTTTATGTGCTCACCTAAATGTGTTCACCTTTAAGTACTCACCTTTATGTGCTCACATTTATGTGCTCACCTATATGTGCTCACCTAGATGTGCTCACCTGTATGTGCTCACCTAAATGTGTTCACCTTTATGTGCTCACCTGTATGTGCTCACCTGTATGTGCTCACCTAGATGTGCTCACCTAGAGGTGCTCACCTAGATGTACTCACCTAGAGGTGCTCACCTCGATGTGCTCACCTAGATGTGCTCACCTAGATGTGCTCACCTTTATGTGCTCACCTAGATGTTCTCACCTAAATATGCTCACCTAAATGTGTTAACCTAATTGTGATCACACAGATGTTCTCACTCTAATAATCAGTCATATTGTTTAAATCTTACTTAGTCTTACTGACTCATTAAGCTGAGTTTGTAGTGTTCATGTCTGTTTTAGTAATCACATGGCAAGAATCCCAATTTATATTATTAGAGAAAAAAGGTATTTATCCGTATTTATGATGCATATATCAGATTATGATTTTTCTTTTAGTTGGTCACAAGTGTTTGAAACACAGAAAAAATAGATCAATGGAACATGACTTTATAGTGTGTTTATACCAGCCCATCTTCCTGTTTGGTTATTACTTATAGTAACGATGTGGACATCAGTACATATACCAACGTACAACGAAATTAGAAATTTTGTAATGTTCATGTTTGTTTTAGTAATGATCGTAAGGTAGGAACCCGAATTGAAAGAGCTGAGAAGAAAGGTATAAATGACGAATAGATTAGATGAAAAATTTCTATTAGTGGGCATACACGAATGCATACGCACATGTTGTGAGTTTTGCAACATATATGAATGGCGTTTTATAAGTGTTGCAACACAGAAAAAACATGTTGGAACACCCACTCATAACATGGAAATTATGTGTTGCAGTAAGATATTCCTGACTGTTGCAGCACTCACAACACGTTATTCTTGTGTTGTAACGTTGCACCTGTACGTGTAACACCTATAACATGTTATTAATATGTTGCAGCACTCACAACACGTTATTCTTGTGCTGTAACGTTGCACCTGTACCTGTAACACCTATAACATGTTATTAATATGTTGCAGTAATCACAGCACGTTATTCTTGTGCTGTAACGTTGCACCTGTACGTGTAACACCTATAACATGTTATTAATATGTTGCAGTAATCACAACACGTTACTTTGTGTTGTAACGTTGCACCTGTACGTGTAACACCTATAACATGTTATTAATATGTTGCAGTAATCACAACACGTTATTCTTGTGCTGTAACGTTGCACCTGTACCTGTAACACCTATAACATGTTATTAATATGTTGCAGTACTCACAACACGTTGTTCTGCGTTATAACAATCGCAATATGGTATTTTCTTGACATATTCAGGGTAAGTCATTTCAGAGTTGCAAGGCTCACAACACGCTATTTATTTTCGCATCACTCACAATACGTTGTTGCTGTGTTGCAACGCTAACACCAAGTTTTTACTGGTTCGTAATACTATAATAATAACAAATTATATAATATATATACACGTTACTAGAATTCGTAAATAAAACGTGATTGATTTTTAAAAATTTGATTAAATAGATGAAAAACAGTTTTAGATTAAAGCTAAAGTTTTACCTGCTTAGTATATGGAAAAAAGGAAGCTCACCTGTCATATATAGAGTTCGAACTGGTGACCGCGTAGACACCGAGTCCGACCTTCCAGTCTGGACATGACGCTTCCTGCTTAATGAAGAACTTAATACTCATATGTTCATTCACTTCAAAATACATAACCAATTGACAGCTGAGGCATGAGAACCAAAAATTCACAAGGAAAAACAATAAGAAAAATATGTAAGGTAAATCAAGATAATTATGTGGTGAAAGCGCTAGGCCAGTATGGTTATATATCACTTGGAAGGTGTCATTAGGATGAGCTGGGATGTGAGGACAAAGTGAAGGAACGCTGCCCAACCACTTCGACTTTGGGAATCGAACAAAAACATATTTTATACACAGCAAAGATTTGAATATATTTACACAAAGGAAACTGTATACAGTAGTTCTCTGGAATTCTTTAAGGTATATCAATGTGTTATTACACTTAATATTGAATATATAAAAAAATTGGAACAGGTTGTTTAAAGGCATTGATGTGCTCACCTAGATGTGCTCACCTAGATGTGTTCACTTAGATGTGTTCACCTAGATGTGCCCACCTGGATGTGTTCACCTAGATGTGTTCACCTAGATGTGCCCACTTAGATGTACTCACCTAGATGTGCTCACCTAGATGTGCTCACCTAGATGTGCTCACCTAGATGTGCTCACCTAGATGTGCTCACCTAGATGTGCTCACCTAGATGTGCTCACCTAGATGTGTTCACTTAGATGTGTTCACCTAGATGTGCCCACCTAGAGTGTTCACTTAGATGTGTTCACCTAGATGTGCCCACCTAGATGTGTTCACTTAGATGTGTTCACCTAGATGTGCTCACCTAGATGTGTTCACCTAGATGTGCCCACCTAGATGTGTTCACTTAGATGTGTTCACCTAGATGTGCTCACCTAGATGTGTTCACCTAGATGTGCCCACCTAGATGTGTTCACCTAGATGTGTTCACCTAGATGTGCCCACCTAGATGTGTTCACTTAGATGTGTTCACCTAGATGTTCCCACCTAGATGTGTTCACCTAGGCGTGTTCACCTAGATGTTCCCACCTAGATGTGTTTACCTAGATGTGCCCACTTAGATGTACTCACCTAGATGTGCTCACCTAGATGTGCTCACCTAGATGTGCTCACCTAGATGTGCTCACGTAGATGTGCTCACGTAGATGTGCTCACCTAGATGTACTCACCTAGCTGTGCTCACCTAGATGTACTCACCTAGATGTGCTCACCTAGATGTGCTCACGTAGATGTGCTCACCTAGATGTGCTCACCTAGATGTGCTCACCTAGATGTGCTCACCTAGATGTGCTCACCTAGATGTGCTCACCTAGATGTGCTCACCTAGATGTGCTCACCTAGATGTGCTCACCTAGATGTGCTCACCTAGATGTGTTCACCTAGATGTGCTCACCTAGATGTTCTCACCTAGATGTACTCACCTAGATGTGCTCACCTAGATGTGCTCACCTAGATGTGCTCACCTAGATGTACTCACCTAGATGTGCCCACCTAGATGTGCTCACCTAGATGTGCTCACCTAGATGTTCTCACCTAGATGTACTCACCTAGATGTGCTCACCTAGATGTGCTCACCTAGATGTACTCACCTAAGATAAGGTAAGATAAGGTAAGGTAAGGTAAGATAAGGTAAGGGAAGGTAAGGTAAGATAAGGTAAGGTCAGATAAGGTAAGGTAAGGTAAGGTAAGATAAAGTAAGGTAAGGAAGGGAAGGTAAGGTAAGGTAAGGTAAGGTAAGATAAAGTAAGGTAAGGTAAGATAAGATAAGGTAAGGTAAGGTAGGTAAATAAAGTAAGGTAAGGTAAGGTAAGGTAAGGTAAGGTAAAGTAAGGTAAGGTAAGGTAAGGTAAGATAAAGTAAGGTAAGGTAAGGTAGGTAAGGTAAGGTAAGATAAAGTAAGGTAAGGGAAGGTAAGGTAATGTAAGGTAAGGTAAGATAAGGTAAGGGAAGGTAAGGTAAGGTAATGTAAGGTAAGGTAAGGTAAGATAAGGTAAGGGAAGGTAAGGTAAGGTAAGGTAAGGGAAGGTAACGTAAGATAAGGTAAGGGAAGGTAAGGTAAGGTAAGGTAAGGTAAGGTAAGGGAAGGTAAGGTAAGATAAGGTAAGGGAAGGTAAGGTAAGGGAAGGTAAGGTAAGGTAAGGGAAGGTAAGGTAAGGTAAGATAAGGTAAGGTAAGGTAAGATAAGGTAATGTAAGATAAAGTAAGGTAATGTAAGGTAAGGTAAGATAAGGTAAGGGAAGGTAAGGTAAGGGAAGGTAAGGTAAGATAAAGTAAGGTAAGTAAGGTAAGGTAAGATAAGGTAAGGGAAGGTAAGGTAAGGGAAGGTAAGGTAAGGTAAGGGAAGGTAAGGTAAGATAAGGTAAGGTAAGGTAAGATAAAGTAAGGTAAGGGAAGGTAAGTTAAGGTAAGATAAGGTAAGGTAAGGTAAGATAAGGTAAGGGAAGGTAAGGTAAGATAAGGTAAGGTAAGGTAAGATAAAGTAAGGTAAGGTAAGATAAGGTAAGGTAAGATAAAGTAAGGTAATGTAAGGTAAGGTAAGATAAGGTAAGGGAAGGTAAGGTAAGGGAAGGTAAGGTAAGGTAAGGGAAGGTAAGGTAAGGTAATGTAAGGTAAGGTAAGATAAGGTAAGGGAAGGTAAGGTAAGGGAAGGTAAGGTAAGGTAAGGGAAGGTAAGGTAAGATAAGGTAAGGTAAGGTAAGATAAAGTAAGGTAAGGGAAGGTAAGGTAAGGTAAGATAAGGTAAGGTAAGGTAAGATAAGGTAAGGGAAGGTAAGGTAAGATAAGGTAAGGTAAGGTAAGGTAAGATAAAGTAAGGTAAGGTAAGATAAGGTAAGGTAAGGTAAGGGAAGGTAAGGTAAGATAAGGTAAGGTAATGTAAGGTAAGGTAAGGGTAGGTAAGATAAGGTAAGGTAAGTTAAGGTAATAATGAGGTCAAAGTACTGCTCTAGTTTGATTACATAGCACTTGTTAAGGATACTAGGACGAACTGGGATATATAAGGACGGATTAAAGGAGCAGTGCCCAACCACTTCGACCATCGGGGGAGCGAACAAAAATTTGTTTTATATCCAGCATAAACCTAAATAAATTTAAGCAAAATGAAGTGCATAAAGTTTTCACCAATTATTTAAGTTATATCATCGAGGTTTTGAACTTTGTATTTATCCAATTATTATTTTTTTGCATAGGATGTTTATAGGTAAGATGTTGACTATATATGTTCACCTAGTGTATTCACCTAGACGTGGTCACCTAGACGTGTTTAATTATGTGTGTTCACCTAGTGTTCACCTTAATAATCAGTGTTTCTTGTTGTTTAAAGCTAAAATATTACTAAGACCTTAAGCTGATTTTGTACATTTCAAGATTTTTTTTTTAAATGATAACATGATAGAAAGTCTATCTGTATGATTAGTGTTTTTAATAATGAACGAATGAGAGAAAATATATAAAATATCAGTGTATTTGACGAATATATCTGATATTGATTTTTCTTTAGTTGGCCTCAAGTGTCAAAATCCAAAAGCAACTGACGAATGGAAAATTATTTTATAACGTGTTATAAATTATATTTCAAATATTTTCCCTTCATCTACATTTAAAGATAAACAAAAATACTCAGACATAACACTAATACATTCACATGTTGTAAGTGTTGCAACATACAGGGATAATGTCTTGTAAGTGTTGCAACATACAGGGATAATGTCTTGTAAGTGTTGCAACATACAGGGATAATGTCTTGTAAGTGTTGCAACATACAGGGATAATGTCTTGTAAGTGTTGCAACATACAGGGATAATGTCTTGTAAGTTGCAACATACAGGGATAATGTCTTGTAAGTGTTGCAACATACAGGGATAATGTCTTGTAAGTGTTACAACATACAGGGATAATGTCTTGTAAGTGTTGCAACATACAGGGATAATGTCTTGTAAGTGTTGCAACATACAGGGATAATGTCTTGTAAGTGTTGCAACATACAGGGATAATGTCTTGTAAGTGTTGCAACATACAGGGATAATGTCTTGTAAGTGTTGCAACATACAGGGATAATGTCTTGTAAGTGTTGCAACATACAGGGATAATGTCTTGTAAGTGTTGCAACATACAGGGATAATGTCTTGTAAGTGTTACAACACAAAAAGCGTGATAAGTGCTTTTCAACACATAAATGAGGTGTTTTGAGTGTTGCAACACGGTAATAACGTGTTGTGGTTGTTGGAACACAGGAATGTTTTGTATTTAAAAAGAGACAAAATTTGTTGTGTATTGCAACACACACAAGCCACTATTCCTGCGTTTCAACACTCACAAGACGTTATTTCTCTGTTGCATCACTCACAACATGATATGTATGTGTTGAAACACTCACATGATATTCCTGTGTTGCAAAGTTACAACTCTCACAACTATTATTTTCATGAAGAGTTTAACGTTGAATCCTTTCACGATATAAATATTTCACTGCTAACATGTTAATATAATATAAATATTGATTCAAAGATCGATAAAAGATTATTAAAAATAGATGAAGAGAAAGTGATTAAACAAATAAAACGTAATTGATTAAATAAATCAAAAGGGGTTGAATAATTAATGAAGGTGATTACACAGATAACTCGTGATTAAATATCTAGAAAAGAGCGATTGGCTTAATAATTAATGATTGAGCAACTAAATATAATGTGATAAAAAAGAAAATATAAAACGTGCTAGAATTTATAAATAAAAATTGATTGAATATATAAAATTTGATTAAATAGATGAAAAACTGTTTTAGATTCAAACTAAAGTATTTTATGAAAAAAATAGAAGCTCTCACAACCAGGGTTGAGTTTGAACTGGTGACCGCGTGAACAGCGGGTCCGACCTCCCAGTCTGGCCACGACGCTTCCTGCTTAATGAAGAACTCAACAGTCATAAATTCATCCACTTCATCATACATCTTCAACTGACAGTTGAGGCGTGAGAAGACAAAATCTAGAAGGAAAAGAATCTCTGTGAGGAAGCGAGATAAGGTAAGGTAATTATGAGGTGAAAGTACTAGGCCAGTATCATTATACAGCACTTGGAACGGTTATTAGGATCATCTGGAATATATAAGGACGAAATGAAGGAATGGAAAGCTACCACTTCAACCATCGGGGATCGAACGCGGACTCTACAAGAAGCAAGAGGACAGAGTGGAGTAACGGTGCCCAAAAACTTGGACTATCGGGGATCGAACACAAACGTGTTTTATAAGCAGCAGAGATAACAAAAATTGAACAAACTGAAGTGAACACAGTTGTTCCCACCAGTTCTTTATGAATATCAATTAGTTATTGAACTACTTCTGGAACCCGTAGGTCCACCTCCCGGGGCTCGTGCGGCCCAGGCTCTGCTTCAGGAGGCTGGGGTCGTTCATACCCTTGATAGGGTGGTTCTTCTCCGGCCACGTCCACGGCGGTCTCTGGGGTTGGAGTCCCTGTGCCTTCTTTTACCAACTTCGATGTCAACTCCGGAACTCATAGTTCCTGCGACAGCGCTGGAACCAATGCTCTTGGCGTTTGCCTTTCCATTGAAGACTTTCGGCGCCATGGAGAAGGGAGACCTGCTGCATGGGTAACAGCTTCTCCTCCATATCAACCTACCCTGGTTTTGTGCCCTGGAGAGGCCGCTCCAGACCGACAACCAGAGTGCAACTCCATAATCTCCTGAAACTGATGGATGCCTACTACTATTTATCTAATAAAGTTATAATTTTTTCACAGGCTGTTTATTGCCACAATGATGATGTTCACCTAAATGTGTTCACCTTTATGTGCTCACCTCGATGTGCTCACCTAGATGTGCTCACCTAGATGTGCTCACCTAGATGTGCTTACCTAGATGTGCTCACCTAGATGTGCTCACCTAGATGTGCTTACCTAGATGTGCTCACCTAGATGTGCTCACCAAGATGTGCTCACCTGTATGTGTTCACCTAGATGTGCTCACCTTTATGTGCTCACCTAGATGTTCTCACCTGTATGTGCTCACCTAGATGTGCTCACCTAGATGTGCTTACCTAGATGTTCTCATCTGTATGTGCTCACCTCGATGTGCTCACCTAGATGTGCTCACCTAGATGTGCTCACCTAGATGTGCCCACCTAGATGTGCTCACCTAGATGTGCTTACCTGTATGTGCTCACCTAGATGTGCTCACCTAGATGTGCTCACCTAGATGTGCTCACCTGTATGTGCTCACCTAGATGTGCTCACGTAGATGTACTCACCTAGATGTGCTCACCTAGATGTGCTCACATTTATGTGCTGTGACGGTGTTCCCCCCCCCCTTCTAATTCTCCCACGCCTGCTGTAAGAGTCATGTCCACTATTCCCGAGCGTTCTCTACATTGCAGGCATCAATTGAACATATGTGGGAGAGAACAGTATTCTCGAAGAGCCGAGAAATTTGTGAAATAAGAACATTTTGGCCTGTGGGATAGGCCCTTTAGGGAGCCAATATGGCGCTGGCGAGTCTGTTCTCTCGCCAAAACTGTGTGACGTCAGTGGCGCCAGATTGGTCACCGTCAGCGACATGGCACTGGGAGCCAATGAAAACCGACTTTGGAAAAAGTGACGTCACATAGGCATGGGGGTCCAGCCGTGGTGACGCCTTGGCGATATCAGTCTTTCACGACACGTCCGAGAGGTAGGACGCGCGATCGGTCATCCTGTCAGAGTGACGGATTTACCGAACTCCGGTGGATATAAGCGTCTCCAGTTGTTGGCGCGCACTCTGTGAGGTCTTCCTGCAACCCAGATGTGGCTCAGATAAGGAATTGACAGAATATTGAGCAACAAGTGCTCAGGGACAGGTGCGTTGCAAGAAGTGGGCCGGGCATCGACGTGTGTCGTCATTGGCGGTTCACCAGTATAAGAGACAGCTTAGTGGCCGGGCCAACCCACCGTGAGTGAACCGGGTTGACTGCCCTGTCAACCAGGTTGAACGTGTGATTGACGATCCTGTCAAGTTTGACAGTAACCCCACCTTCGTGGAACCCTACGAGTCAACAGTTGGATGCAAGCACGTCGAGAAGTCTTCCCAAATACCTAGCGATATATCTAGACGACGAGGGAATTGACAGTGTTGTGAGCTTCAAGTGCTCTGAAGTCGGGTGCTGTGCGTGTGGAGCTTAAGCAGTATCGTCTGGGACGGCTGATAACTTCACAGTGACTTTGTAGTGGTGAGAGGCAGTTCCTCTGGGAGTACAGTGACAAGGACTAATTGGGAAACGTGCGACGACCGCCGAGACGTAGGCTGGCTGCCGTAGTTGGGAGGAAAGTTTACGGCCAGGAGACCGACTTCAACCCTGCGACGTACTGTAGAGGAAGGAGCACGGACCTGCAGTGTACAGAAGCGGCGAGACGCGACATCCTAAGGCGTGGGCTTGTGTTTCTGGATGGTGAACGAGGCGAGAGCCTGGACCAGGAGCTACAACCCAACTGTCATCCTAGGATAGGTGAAGTAGGTGTTTACAGTTACCCTCCCATTTCCCCTTTAGTTAGCTAATATTTTCTTGCCAGGATATTTTATATGTCGTGAGCAAGTCTCACTTGAGTCTAAGTCACAGAGAGAGCACAGTGTGTGGTGAGGCTACTCAGAGCGCTCACAGTATCAGTTTACATATATATATATATATATATATATATATATATATATATATATATATATATATATATATATATATATATATATATATATATATATATATATATATATATATATATATATATATATATATATATATATATATATATGTGTGTGTGGGTGTGTGCAAGCACCAGGATTCGTCAAAGAATTTACTGTGACTATTATTGATCTCCTGTGATTATTATTATTATATATATTGGTAGCAAACCAGATATTGGTGTTAGGCTATGAGCCTAGAATTTATTGATATAAATGCCTGTGTATTGATCTCCAGAATTTATTGATATAAATGCCTGTGTATTGATCTCCAAGATTTATTGATATAAATGCCTGTGTATTGATCTCCAAGATTTATTGATATACATGCCTGTGTGTTGATCTCCATGATTTATTGATATAAATGCCTGTGTATTGATCTTCATGATTTATATATATATATATGCCTGTAATTTGATTACTGATTTATATATGACATGCCTGTGTACTGAATAATATCATATACGTGAAGTGATTGCCAGTGATATCTCTTTGAGAGAAAGTATAGATATAAAGAAAAGTTCAGTGATCAAGCGAATGCATTCACAGTAAATATTATTAAGAATAGAGTAATCTTTTGGTACGGTGAAAAGTCACTGTGAGTGCAGTGTGAATAAGATATTGATCGTGAGGCCAGTGAAATCATAAGTATGCCATGTGAATGTTGAATACAGTGTTTTGCGGAAAAGTTAAATAAACGGGGATCGTGATAGAATTAGAAAACAAGTACTAGTCTGTTCTCACGATCGCGAGGGTCCCGGTCATCTGACAGGTGACGCGTGGCGCTGCCGGTGTTACCATATTGGTGCGCTCCAGATTATTCTGCTGTGGATTGAGCAGTGGTCAAATATTATTCCTGATACATTGATGCATATATATTTCTCGTTGTCTTTTAAGTAAAATACCAAAACTCATTGGCGTTTGATATCATCCCCTCCATTTATCTTGTGACCGTGTAATGAAGTGAAACAGAGTGACCTGCCTGATACCATATTTGAAATTGCTCTTACCACAATTACACCTCACCACTGCAGTGTTACTGGACACCTAAAAACACCAGTTGGCGATCTTAAAGGCTGTGTAAGAGTTCTGTGTCGGGGCGGGCCACAGATTGAGGGAACGATCTGTGCCCCCACTCATCTTGCAATTTAAGGCCGGTTGTGAGATCGACTGGGGTACTCTCCGGGGCGAGCAGTGGAGCCTAGAGGATCGAGGGAAGACCCGCAGAACGACGGTGAGTAAGGGTTATTGTCGGAGCAACCACCTGGAAAGGAGATCCAGTCTACCTTTGCTTTAACCCTTCACTAACGAGAACCGTGAAACCCCGACAGTGCTCACCTTTATGTGCTCACCTAGATGTGCTCACCTAGATGTGCTCACCTAGATGTGCTCACCTTTAAGTGCTTACCTTTATGTGCTCACCTGTATGTGCTCACCTAGATATTTTCACCTAAATATGCTCACCTAAATGTGTTAACCTAATTGTGATCACATAGATGTTCTCACTCTAATAATCAGTATTGTTGAAATCTTTAGTTAGTCTTACTGACTCATTAAGCTGAGTTTGTACTGTTCATGTCTGTTTTAGTAATCACATGGCAAGAATCCCAATTTATATTATTAGAGAAAAAAAGGTATTTATCCGTATATATGATACATATATCAGATTATGATTTTTCTTTTAGTTGGTCACAAGTGTTTAAAACTCAGAAAAAACAGATCAAGGGAATATGACTTTATAGTGTGTTTATACCAGCCCATCTTCCTGTTTGGGTAATACTTGTAGTAACGATGTGGACATCAGTACATATACCAACGTACAACGAAATTATAAATTTTGTAATGTTCATGTTTGTTTTAGTAATGATCGTAAGGTAGGAACCCCAATTGAAAGAGTTGAGAAGAAAGGTATACATCAGTATAAATGACGAATAGATTAGATTAAAAATTTTCTATTAGTGCGCATACAGGAATGCATACGCACATGTTGTGAGTTTCGCAACATATATGAATGGCGTTTTATAAGTGTTGCAACACAGAAAAAACATCTTGGAACACCCACTCATAACATGGAAATTATGTGTTGCAGTAAAATATTCCTGACTGGTGCAGCACTCACAACACGTTATTCTTGTGTTGTAACGTTGCACCTGTACCTGTAACACCTATAACATGTTATTAATATGTTGCAGTAATCACAACACGTTGTTCTTGTGCTGTAACGTTGCACCTGTACGTGTAACACCTATAACATGTTATTAATATGTTGCAGTACTCACAACACGTTGTTCTGCGTTATAACAATCGCAATATGGTATTTTCTTGACATATTCAGGGTAAGTCATTTCAGAGTTGCAAGGCTCACAACACGCTATTTATTTTCGCATCACTCACAATACGTTGTTGCTGTGTTGCAACACTAACACCAAGTTTTTACTGGTTCGTAATACTATAATAATAACAAATTATATAATATATATACAAGTTACTAGAATTCGTAAATAAAACGTGATTGAATTTTAAAAATTTGATTAAATAGATGAAAAACAGTTTTAGATTAAAGCTAAAGTTTTATCTGCTTAGTATATGGAAAAAAGGAAGCTCACCTGTCATATATAGAGTTCGAACTGGTGACCGCGTGGACACCGAGTCCGACCTTCCAGTCTGGCCATGACGCTTCCTGCTTAATGAAGAACTTAATACTCATATGTTCATTCACTTCAAAATACATAATCAATTGACAGTTGAGGCATGAGAACCAAAAATTCATAAGGAAAAACAATAAGAAAAATATGTAAGGTAAATCAAGATAATTATGAGGTGAAAGCGCTAGGCCAGTATGCTTGTACATCACTTGGAAGGTGTCATTAGGATGAGCTGGGATGTGAGGACAAAGTGAAGGAATGCTGCCCAACCACTTCGACTTTGGGAATCGAACAAAAACATATTTTATACACAGCAAAGATTTGAATATATTTACACAAAGGAAACTGTATACAGTAGTTCTCTGGAATTCTTTAAGGTATATCAATGTGTTTTTATACTTAATATTGAATATATGAAAAAAATTGGAACAGGTTGTTTAAAGGCATTGATGTGCTCACCTAGATGTGCTCACCTAGATGTGCCCACCTAGATGTGTTCACTTAGATGTGTTCACCTAGATGTTCCCACCTAGATGTGCCCACCTAGATGTGTTCACTTAGATGTGTTCACCTAGATGTGCCCACCTAAATGTGTTCACCTAGATGTGTTCACCTAGATGTGCCCACCTAAATGTGTTCACCTAGATGTGTTCACCTAGATGTGCCCACTTAGATGTACTCACCTAGATGTGCTCACCTAGATGTGCTCACTAGATGTGCTCACCTAGATGTGCCCACCTAGATGCGTTTACCTAGATGTGCTCACCTAGATGTGCCCACCTAGATGTACTCACCTAGATGTGTTCACCTAGATGTGCCCACCTAGATGTGTTCACCTAGATGCGTTCACCTAGATGTGCTCACCTAGATGTGTTCACCTAGATGTGCTCACCTAGATGTATTCACCTAGATGTGCTCACCTAGATGTGCTCATCTAGATGTGTTCAACTAGATGTGCTCACCTAGATGTACTCACCTAGATGTGCTCACCTACATGTACTCACCTAGGTGTGCTCAATAAATGTACTCACCTAGATGTGCTCACCTAGATGTACTCAATTAGATGTGTTCACCTAGATGTGCTCACCTAGATGTGGCCACCTAGATGTGCTCACCTAGATGTGTTCGCCTAGATGTGCTCACCTAGATGTGCTCGAGTAGATGTACTCACCTAGATGTGCTCACCTACATGTGCTCACCTAGATGTGCTCAACTAGATGTACTCACCTAGATGTATTCACCTAGATGTGCTCACCTAGATGTGCTCACCTAGATGTGCTCACCTAGATGTACTCACCTAGATGTGCTCACATAGATGTGCTCACCTACATGTGCTCACGTAGATGTGCTCACCCAGATGTGCTCACCTTGTGCTCATCTAGATGTGCTCACCTAGAGGTGCTCACCTAGATGTGCTCACCTAGATACTCTCACCTAGATGTACTCACCTAGATGTGCTCACCTAGATGTGCTCACCTAGATGTGCTCACCTAGATGTACTCACCTAGATGTGCTCACCTAGATGTGCTCACCTAGATGTGCTCACCTAGATGTGCTCACCTAGATGTACTCACCTAGCTGTGCTCACCTAGATGTACTCACCTAGATGTGCTCACCTAGATGTGCTCACCTAGATGTGCTCACCTAGATACTCTCACCTAGATGTACTCACCTAGATACTCTCACCTAGATGTACTCACCTAGATGTGCTCACCTAGATGTACTCACCTAGATGTGCTCACCTAGATGTGCTCACCTACATGTGCTCACCTAGATGTGCTCACGTAGATGTACTCACCTAGATGTACTCACCTAGATGTGCTCACCTAGATTTTGCTCACCTAGATGTGCTCACCTAGATGTGCTCACCTAGATGTGCTCACCTAGATGTGCTCACCTAGATGTGCTCACCTAGATGTGCTCACCTAGATGTGCTCACCTAAATGTGCTCACCTAGATGTACTCACCTAGATGTGCTCACCTAGATGTACTCACCTAGATGTGCTCACTTAGATGTGCTCGCCTAGATGTGCTCACCTAGATGTGATCAACTACATGTGCTCACCTAGATGTGCTCACCTAGATGTACTTACCTAGATGTACTCACCCCGATGTGCTTACCTAGATGTGCTCTTTAGATGTGCTCACCTAGATGTGTTCACCTAGATGTGCTTACCTAGTTGTGCTCACCTAGATGTGCTCACCTAGATGTACTCACCTAGATGTGCTCACCTAGATGTGCTCAACTAGATGTGCTCACCTAGATGTGCTCACCTAGATGTACTCACCTAGATGTGCTTACCAAGATGTGCTCACCTAGATATGCTCACCTAGATGTGCTCACCTACATGTGCTCACCTAGAGGTGCTCACCTAGATGTACTCACCTAGAGGTACTCACCTAGATGTGCTCACCTAGATGTGCTCTCCTAGATATGCTCACCTAGATGTGCTCGAGTAGATGTACTCACCTAGATGTGCTCACCTACATGTGCTCACCTAGATGTGCTCACTAGATGTACTCACCTAGATGTATTCACCTAGATGTGCTCACCTAGATGTGCTCACCTAGATGTGCTCACCTAGATGTACTCACCTAGATGTGCTCACCTAGATGTGCTCACCTAGATGTGCTCACCTAGATGTGCTCACCTAGATGTGCTCACCTAGTGCTCATCTGGATGTACTCACCTAGATGTGCTCACCTAGATGTGCTCACCTAGATGTCTCACCTAGATGTGCTCACCTAGATGGGCTCACCTAGATGTGCTCACCTAGATGTGCTCACCTAGATGTGCTCACCTAGATGTACTCACCTAGATGTGCTCACCTAGATGTGCTCACCTAGATGTGCTCACCTAGATGTGCTCACCTAGATGTACTCACCTAGATGTGCTCACCTAGATGTGCTCACCTAGATGTGCTCACCTAGATGTGCTCACCTAGATGTGCTCACCTAGATACTCTCACCTAGATGTACTCACCTAGATACTCTCACCTAGATGTCTCACCTAGATGTGCTCACCTAGATGTACTCACCTAGATGTGCTCACCTAATGTACTCACCTAGATGTGCTCACCAAGATGTGTCACCTAGATGTACTCACCTAGATGTCTCACCTAGATGTGCTCACCTAGATGTGCTCACCTAGATGTGCTCACCTAGATGTGCTCACCTAGATGTGCTCACCTAGATTTGCTCACCTAGATGTGCTCACCTAATGTGCTCACCTAGATGTACTCACCTAGATGTGCTCACCTAGATGTACTCACCTAGATGTGCTCACTTAGATGTGCTCACCTAGATGTGCTCACCTAGATGTGCTCACTACATGTGCTCACCTAGATGTGCTCACCTAGATGTACTCACCTAGATGTACTCACCTAGATGTGCTCACCTAGATGTGCTCACTTAGATGTGCTCACCTAGATGTGTTCACCTAGATGTGCTTACCTATTGTGCTCACCTAGATGTGCTCACCTAGATGTACTCACCTAGATGTGCTCACCTAGATGTGCTCACTAGATGTGCTCACCTAGATGTGCTCACCTAGATGTGCTCACCTAGATGTGCTCACCAGATGTGCTCACCTAGATGTGCTCACCTAGATGTGCTCACCTACATGCTCACCTAGAGTGCCTCACCTAGATGTACTCACCTAGAGGTACTCACCTAGATGTGCTCACCTAGATGTGCTCTCCTAGATATGCTCACCCTAGATGTGTTCAGCTAGATGTGCTCACCTAGTTGTGCCACATCTAGATGTACTCACCTAGATGTGCTCAACTGATGTGCTCAACTAGATGTGCTCAC
>WNGS01165744.1:30788-44775 GCA_020271785.1 Procambarus virginalis | reverse complement strand
GACTTAGAGGATAACTTTGATGAATGAAAGTGACTTAGAAATTACCTTTGGACTGAGAATAATTTTGATGACTCTGAGAATGACTTCGATGTCTCTGAGAATATCTTTGAGAGCATGAAGTACCTTTTTTGATGACTGAGATTAACTTTGGTAGCTCTGGGAATAACTTTTGTGGACATGAGTAGTATTTAACGATTTTGAGTGTGTCCTTGATGTGTCATTGATGTAGAGGAAGATGTGTCTTTGATTCTCGAGAGTAACTTTGGTCTCTCTGAGAATGTCTTTTAGTGTCTCGAGAGGTGTCTTTGGCGTCTTAAAGGATGTCTTTGATGTCCCAAATGATGTCTTTGAGTGCAACTTTGATGTCTCGAAGAGTGTCTTTGACTATATTTCTTACTTAACGACATATAATTTAGTTAGGAACAATGATGAATATGACTATTTTAGCGAGTGAAAGGTTACTTAGTTAAGAAACAGTGTTGGAAAGAGTCTACACTTGACTATTTCAGTTGAGAGAAGTGATATTTCAGTTAAGAAATGACATGGAAACATGAAGAACATGACTTTTTCTGTTGATGATGGATAATTTTAGTTAAGAAATGACAGGGAAACATGTGATGGAACGTGACTATTTTTAGTTGACTGATGAATACTTTTAGTTACAAAAGTGTAGAACGATGTTCTATTTGACTATTTTTAGTTGAGGAAAAGACAAGGAATATGATGACGGAGACTATTTTTTATGCTCCACAAAGTATAATGTCAGTTAAGAACAGCGATGATAGATATCTTTGGTTATATTTTCTTACATGACGAAACATAATGACTGATGAGAAAGTTCTGAAAGAAGTTTCCTTGCCTATTTTAGCAAAGCGAAAGGATACTTTAGTTAAGAACAGTGTTGAACGAGATTAATCCTGACTGTTTGTTGTTGATTAACAAGTAATTTTTAGTTAAGAAGTTACAAGAAAAGTCTGTCTTTGTAAATTTGGTACTGAATAAAGTGTAGATTTGCTTAAGAACAGTGTTGGTAAGAAATATTAAGTTGACTATGAGAGTTACTTTGACGTAGTTTGCAAATAAAACTGGATGACTGACAACATTTATTGGGGAACTGTATTGCGGTTGATAATATTTGACAAAGAACTAGTTACTGAATGGAAGAAACAATTGGCTTAAAGAAACAAAGAACATAAAAAATTGAGACTAAGTAAGGGAATGAACACAGTGAACATACGGGGGGAACACAGAAAACATGTAAGAAAAGCTGATGACTATAGTGAACATGCTGGGAATATGAACTTACACATAACATGAAGACATGATAAGGAACATAGAGATTACAAAGAATGAATAATGAACTTGTAGAGGAGCATGAATATTGACAAAGAACACAAAAAATATGGAAGACAGCATGAATATTGAGTATAAAAGTTGTACAGAGAACATGTAAGGGACTGTAATGAACGGGTAAGAACATGTAGTGGAGGAATGGAAGAAAATTGTAAACGTTAGGCTGAGAACATGTGCGAACGTGTAAAGGATTGAGAGAGATTGTAAGCGTTGGTACTGAGATGTGCGGAACACATGAAAGAACATGCAAAGTAGAAAGAGTAGTGAGATGGGCGGTGAACATGCTGGGACTTGTAATGGAAGGAAGGAGTTGGGTATATTTACATATGAGTCATGTTAAAATATGATAGGATGCGTAGTAATAGTTGTTTAAGTCTTGTATAAAATGGAAAGAACTAGAGAATATGTAAGACTACGTACAGATCTGTGGAGCTCGTTAACTGTTAGATTTTTGAATTACTACGTTTTGAAGTATGTCTGCTATAAATTTCGCGAAAATTGGTCTGTTACTAACGAACTTCTACAATGAAAGTAAGGTGGGGACATGAGCTGGAGCTCGGTAACTGACTTGATCTTATTTACTGTGTCTGAAATACGGAGGGTAAAAATTTTAGGGAATTTGATTAGGTATTAACGAAGATACGAGAGAGTACTAAGGCGGAGGACAAGAGCTAGAGTTTGGTAAATGTGTTATCTTTACTTACTCAGTTAGAAGTATGGCGGGTTTAAATTTCATGAACATTAATGAGTATTAACGAAGATGTGCGATGGAACTAAGGTGGAGGCCAAGAGCTGGAGCTCAGTAACTAATTAACCGTATTGTACTACGTTTGAAATATGGCTATTTAAAAATTTTAGGGGATTGGACTGTTAGTAAAGAAGATACTTAGATAAACTAAGGCGGGGACAGGAGCTAGAACTTGCTTACTGAATTGATTTGATTTACTATGTCTGAAAAAAGATTGTTTCAAATTTCAGAGGGATTGGTTAGGTATTAACGAAGATACGAGAGAGAGCTAAGGCGGAGGACAAGAGCTGGAGCTTGGTAACTAAATACTGTATTGTACTACGATTGAAATATGGCTATTTAAAATTTTAGGGGATTGGACTGTTAGTAAAGAAGTTACGGGGATAAACTAAGGCGGGGACAGGAGCTAGAACTTGCTTACTAACACGATTATTTGTGTAAAACTGACTAGTTTAATGAAAGGAATAAACATTACGATATACGGAATTATGAAAATATGACTTACTGCTAGAGAGAGAGAAAGAGAGAGAGAGAGAGAGAGAGAGAGAGGAGGGGCGGTCCCGGAGACACAATGGTAAGATAAGATAAGATTACGGAGGTGACCTGAAGGCAGCGTCTGGCTGGCTGTGTAAACACAGGTGTTGCAGGGGTAGGGAGGGAAGGGGGAGGGGGTGTGTGAGGTAAGATGACTCGCGGGTGTGAGGTAGGAGCAGGAGATGTATGGGGGCGGGGGGAAGGCAGGGAGAGGGCAATGACTAGGTAATGATTTAGTTATATAACCATATACTAGTTTCTAAATACGAATCCTACTTAAATATATACGGCATAAATAACTGTTTATTACAGGTAAGAACTCTGAAAAAAATTGAATTTCTCCCATAAGAACTTTAACAAACTTCTATGACATTATTTTCATCATAAGAACACTTAACGAACTTCTAAAATCTCAGAAATTACTTTCTCATAAGAATTCTCTAATTCCAAATCGGCCCCCTTTCGCCTTGAATTTTCCCTATAAGAAACCTTAACAAACTTCTATGACATTATTTTCATCATAAGAACACTTAACGAACTTATAAGATTGTTTTATTTGAAATAGTAGTTGAAAAATGCGCAATTGAAAACAAAATTGCCCGTAGAGTTTACCTGGAAATGCTGTGACACAAACACGATATTTCTAAATTTACCTGAAAACCCTGTGACACAAACACAATATTTTTCCAAAACCAAATATCGTGTTTACGCCTTCATCCCTACTACTTACATCTAGGTGAGCACATCTAGGTGAGCACATCTAGGTAAGCACATCTAGGTGAGAACATCTAGGTGAGCACATCTACGTGAGCACATCGTTGTGAGCAAATCTAGGTGAGCATATCTAGGTGAGCACATCTAGGTGAGCACATCTAGGTGAGCACATCTAGGTGAACACATCTAGGTGAGCACATCTAGGTGAGCACATCTGGGTGAACACATCTAGGTGAACACATCTAGGTGAGCGCATCTAGATGAGCACATCTAGGTGAACACATCTTGTGAGCACATCTAGGTGAGCACATCTAGGTGAACACATCTACGAGAGCACATCTAGGTGAGCACATCTAGGTGAGTACATCTAGGTGAGTACATCTAGGTGAGCACATCTAGGTGAGCACATGTAGGTGAGCACATCTAGGTGAGCACATCTAGGTGAGTACATCTAGGTGAGCACATCTAGTTGAGCACATCCAGTTGAGCACATCTAGGTGAGTACATCTAGATGAGCACAACTAGGTGAGCACATCTAGGTGAACACATCTAGGTGAGCGCATCTAGATGAGCACATCTAGGTGAGCACATCTTGGTGAGCACATCTAGGTGAGCACATCTAGGTGAACACATCTACGAGAGCACATCTAGGTGAGCACATCTAGGTGAGTACATCTAGGTGAGTACATCTAGGTGAGCACATCTAGGTGAGCACATGTAGGTGAGCACATCTAGGTGAGCACATCTAGGTGAGCACATCTAGGTGAGTACATCTAGGTGAGCACATCTAGTTGAGCACATCCAGTTGAGCACATCTAGGTGAGTACATCTAGATGAGCACAACTAGGTGAGCACATCTAGCTGAACACATCTAGGTGAGCATATCTAGGAGAGCACATCTAGGTGAGCACATCTAGGTGAGTACCTTTAGGTGAGTACATCTAGGTGAGCACCTCTAGGTGAGCACATGTAGGTGAGCACATCTAGGTGAGCATATCTAGGTGAGCACATCTTGGTAAGCACATCTAGGTGAGTACATCTAGGTGAGCACATCTAGGTGAGCACATCTAGTTGAGCACATCTAGGTGAGCACATCTAGGTGAGTACATCTAGGTGAGCACATCTAGGTGAGCACAACTAGGTAAGCACATCTAGGTGAACACATCTAGGTGAGCACATCTAAGAGAGCACATCTAGGTAAGCACATCGGGGTGAGTACATCTAGGTAAGTACATCTAGGTGAGCACATCTAGGTGAGCACATGTAGTTGATCACATCTAGGTGAGCACATCTAGGCGAGCACATCTAAGTGAGCACATCTAGGTGAGTACATCTAGGTGAGCACATCTAGGTAAGTACATCTAGGTGAGCACATTTAGGTGAGCACATCTAGGTGAGCACATCTAGGTGAGCACATCTAGGTGAGCACATCTAGGTGAGCACATCTAGGTGAGCAAAATCTAGGTGAGCACATCTAGGTGAGTACATCTAGGTGAGTACATCTACGTGAGCACATCTTGGTGAGCACATGTAGGTGAGCACATCTAGGTGAGCACATCTAGGTGAGTACATCTAGGTGAGCACATCTAGGTGAGTACATCTAGGTGAGAGTATCTAGGTGAGTACATCTAGGTGAGAGTATCTAGGTGAGCACATCTAGGTGAGCACATCTAGGTGAGCACATCTAGGTGAGTACATCTAGGTGAGCACAGCTAGGTGAGTACATCTAGGTGAGCACATCTAGGTGAGCACATCTAGGTGAGCACATCTAGGTGAGCACATCTAGGTGAGTACATCTAGGTGAGCACATCTAGGTGAGCACATCTAGGTGAGTACATCTAGGTGAGAGTATCTAGGTGAGCACATCTAGGTGAGCACATCTAGGTGAGCACATCTAGGTGAGTACATCTAGGTGAGCACATCTAGGTGAGTACATCTAGGTGAGCACATCTAGGTGAGCACATCTAGGTGAGTACATCTAGGTGAGCACAGCTAGGTGAGTACATCTAGGTGAGCACATCTAGGTGAGCACATCTAGGTGAGCACATCTAGGTGAATACATCTAGGTGAGTACATCTAGTTGAGCACATCTAGGTGAGCACATCTAGGTGAGCACATCTAGGTGAGTACATCTACTCGAGCACATCTAGGTGAGCATATCTAGGAGAGCACATCTAGGTGAGCACATCTAGGTGAGTACCTCTAGGTGAGTACATCTAGGTGAGCACCTCTAGGTGAGCACATGTAGGTGAGCACATCTAGGTGAGCATATCTAGGTGAGCACATCTTGGTAAGCACATCTAGGTGAGTACATCTAGGTGAGCACATCTAGGTGAGCACATCTAGTTGAGCACATCTAGGTGAGCACATCTAGGTGAGTACATCTAGGTGAGCACATCTAGGTGAGCACAACTAGGTAAGCACATCTAGGTGAACACATCTAGGTGAGCACATCTAAGAGAGCACATCTAGGTAAGCACATCGGGGTGAGTACATCTAGGTAAGTACATCTAGGTGAGCACATCTAGGTGAGCACATGTAGTTGATCACATCTAGGTGAGCACATCTAGGCGAGCACATCTAAGTGAGCACATCTAGGTGAGTACATCTAGGTGAGCACATCTAGGTGAGTACATCTAGGTGAGCACATCTAGGTGAGCACATCTAGGTGGGCACATCTAGGTGAGCACATCTAGGTGAGCACATCTAGGTGAGCACATCTAGGTGAGCACATCTAGGTGAGCACATCTAGGTGAGCAAAATCTAGGTGAGCACATCTAGGTGAGTACATCTAGGTGAGTACATCTACGTGAGCACATCTTGGTGAGCACATGTAGGTGAGCACATCTAGGTGAGCACATCTAGGTGAGTACATCTAGGTGAGCACATCTAGGTGAGTACATCTAGGTGAGAGTATCTAGGTGAGTACATCTAGGTGAGAGTATCTAGGTGAGCACATCTAGGTGAGCACATCTAGGTGAGCACATCTAGGTGAGTACATCTAGGTGAGCACATCTAGGTGAGTACATCTAGGTGAGAGTATCTAGGTGAGTACATCTAGGTGAGAGTATCTAGGTGAGCACAGCTAGGTGAGTACATCTAGGTGAGCACATCTAGGTGAGCACATCTAGGTGAGCACATCTAGGTGAGCACATCTAGTTGAGTACATCTAGGTGAGCACATCTAGGTGAGCACATCTAGGTGAGCACATCTAGGTGAGCACATCTAGGTGAGTACATCTAGGTGAGAGTATCTAGGTGAGCACATCTAGGTGAGCACCTCTAGGTGAGCACATCCAGATGAGCACAAGGTGAGCACATCTGGGTGAGCACATGTACGTGAGCACATGTAGGTGAGCACATCTATGTGAGCACAACTAGGTGAGTACATCTAGGTGAGCACATCTAGGTGAGCACATCTAGGTGAGCACATCTAGGTGAATACATCTAGGTGAGTACATCTAGTTGAGCACATCTAGGTGAGCACATATAGGTGAGCACATCTAGGTGAGCACATGTAGGTGAGCACATCTAGGTGAGTACATCTACTCGAGCACATCTAGGTGAGCACATCTAGGCGAACATCTAGGTGAGCACATCTAGGTGGCCACATCTAGGTGAGCACATCTAGGTGAACACATCTAGGTGAGTACATCTAGGTGAGCACATCTAGGTGAGTACATTTAGTTGAGCACACCTAGGTGAGTACATGTAGGTGAGCACATCTAGGTGAGTACATCTAGGTGAGCACATCTAGGTGAACACATCTAGATGAGCACATCTAGGTGAGCACATCTAGGTGAATACATCTAGGTGAACACATCTAGGTGGGCACATCTAGGTGAACACATCTAGGTGAGTACATCTAGGTGAACACATCTAGGTGGGCACATCTAGGTGAACACATCTAGGTGAGTACATCTAGGTGAGCACATCTAGGTGAGCACATCTAGGTGGGCACATCTAGGTGAGCACATCTAGTGAGCACATCTAGGTGAGCACATGTAGGTGAACACATCTAGGTGAGCACATCTAGGTGAACACATCTAGGTGGGCACATCTAGGTGAACACATCTAGGTGAGTACATCTAGGTGGGCACATCTAGGTGAGCACATCTAGTGAGCACATCTAGGTGAGCACATCTAGGTGAGTACATCTAAGTGGGCACATCTAGGTGAACACATCTAGGTGAACACATCTAGGTGGGCACATCTAGGTGAACACATCTAAGTGAACACATCTAGGTGGGCACATCTAGGTGGGAACATCTAGGTGAACACATCTAGGTGAACACATCTAGGTGGGCACATCTAGGTGGGCACATCTAGGTGGGTACATCTAGGTGAGCACATCTAGGTGAGCACATCTAGGTGGGCACATCTAGGTGAGCACATCTAGTGAGCACATCTAGGTGAGCACATCTAGGTGAACACATCTAGGTGAACACATCTAGTGAACACATCTAGGTGAGCACATCTAGGTGAGCACATCTAGGTGAGCACATCTAGGTGAGCACATCTAGGCGAGTACATCTAAGTGGGCACATCTAGGTGAACACATCTAGGTGAACACATCCAGGTGGGCACATCTAGGTGAACACATCTAAGTGAACACATCTAGGTGAGCACATCTAGGTGAGCACATCTAGGTGAGCACATCAATGCCTTTAAACAACCTGTTCCAATTTTTTTTATATATTCAATATTAAGTGTAATAACACATTGATATACCTTAAAGAATTCCAGAGAACTACTGTATACAGTTTCCTTTGTGTAAATATATTCAAATCTTTGCTGTGTATAAAATATGTTTTTGTTCGATTCCCAAAGTCGAAGTGGTTGGGCAGCGTTCCTTCACTTTGTCCTCACATCCCAGCTCATCCTAATGACACCTTCCAAGTGATATATAACCATACTGGCCTAGCGCTTTCACCTCATAATTATCTTGATTTACCTTACATATTTTTCTTATTGTTTTTCCTTGTGAATTTTTGGTTCTCATGCCTCAGCTGTCAATTGGTATGTATTTTGAAGTGAATGAACATATGAGTATTAAGTTCTTCATTAAGCAGGAAGCGTCATGGCCAGACTGGAAGGTCGGACTCGGTGTCCACGCGGTCACCAGTTCGAACTCTATATATGACAGGTGAGCTTCCTTTTTTCCATATACTAAGCAGGTAAAACTTTAGCTTTAATCTAAAACTGTTTTTCATCTATTTAATCAAATTTTTAAAAATCAATCACGTTTTATTTACGAATTCTAGTAACTTGTATATATATTATATAATTTGTTATTATTATAGTATTACGAACCAGTAAAAACTTGGTGTTAGCGTTGCAACACAGCAACAATGTATTGTGAGTGATGCGAAAATAAATAGCGTGTTGTGAGCCTTGCAACTCTGAAATGACTTACCCTGAATATGTCAAGAAAATACCATATTGCGATTGTTATAACGCAGAACAACGTGTTGTGAGTACTGCAACATATTAATAACATGTTATAGGTGTTACAGGTACAGGTGCAACGTTACAACACAAGAACAACGTGTTGTGATTACTGCAACATATTAATAACATGTTATAGGTGTTACAGGTACAGGTGCAACGTTACAGCGCAAGAATAACGTGCTGTGATTACTGCAACATATTAATAACATGTTATAGGTGTTACAGGTACAGGTGCAACGTTACAACACAAAAGTAACGTGTTGTGATTACTGCAACATATTAATAACATGTTATAGGTGTTACAGGTACAGGTGCAACGTTACAGCACAAGAATAACGTGTTGTGAGTGCTGCAACATATTAATAACATGTTATAGGTGTTACACGTACAGGTGCAACGTTACAACACAAGAATAACGTGTTGTGAGTGCTGCAACAGTCAGGAATATCTTACTGCAACACATAATTTCCATGTTATGAGTGGGTGTTCCAACATGTTTTTTCTGTGTTGCAACACTTATAAAACGCCATTCATATATGTTGCAAAACTCACAACATGTGCGTATGCATTCGTATATGCGCACTAATAGAATATTTTTAATCTAATCTATTCGTCATTTATACTGATGTATACCTTTCTTCTCAACTCTTTCAATTCGGGTTCCTACCTTACGATCATTACTAAAACAAACATGAACATTACAAAATTTCTAATTTCGTTGTACGTTGGTATATGTACTGATGTCCACATCGTTACTATAAGTAATAACCAAACAGGAAGATGGGCTGGTATAAACACACTATAAAGTCATGTTCCATCGATCTGTTTTTTTCTGTGTTTCAAACACTTGTGACCAACTAAAAGAAAAATCATAATCTGATATATGCATCATAAATACGGATAAATACCTTTTTTCTCTAATAATATAAATTGGGATTCTTGCCATGTGATTACTAAAACAGACATGAACACTACAAACTCAGCTTAATGAGTCAGTAAGACTAAGTTAAGATTTAAACAATATGACTGATTATTAGAGTGAGAACATCTGTGTGATCACAATTAGGTTAACACATTTAGGTGAGCATATTTAGGTGAGAACATCTAGGTGAGCACATAAAGGTGAGCACATCTAGGTGAGCACATTTAGGTGAGCACATCGAGGTAAGCACCTCTAGGTGAGTACATCTAGGTGAGCACCTCTAGGTGAGTACATCTAGGTGAGCACCTCTAGGTGAGCACATCTAGGTGAGCACATACAGGTGAGCACATACAGGTGAGCACATAAAGGTGAACACATTTAGGTGAGCACATAAAGGTGAGCACTTCTAGGTGAGCACATCTAGGTGAGCACATCTAGGTGAACACATCTAGGTGAGCACATCTAGGTGAACACATATAGGTGAGCACATCTAGGTGAACACATCTAGGTGAGCACATCTAGGTGAACACATCTAGGTGAACACATCTAGGTGAGCACATCTAGGTGAACACATATAGGTGAGCACATCTAGGTGAACACATATAGGTTAGCACATCTAGGTGAGCACATATAGGTGAGCACATCTAGGTGAGCACATATAGGTGAGCACATCTAGGTGAGCACATCTAGGTGAGCACATCTAGGTGAGAACATCTAGGTGAGCACATCTAGGTGAGAACATCTAGGTGAGCACATCTAGGTGAGCACATCTAGGTGAGCACATCTAGGTGAGCACATCTAGGTGAGCACATCTAGGTGAGCACATCTAGGTGAGCACATACAGGTGAGCACATACAGGTGAGCACATAAAGGTGAGTACTTCTAGGTGAGAACATCTATGTGAGCACATAAAGGTGAGCACATAAAGGTGAGTACTTCTAGGTGAGAACATCTATGTGAGCACATACAGGTGAGCACATAAAGGTGAACACATTTAGGTGAACATCATCATTGTGGCAATAAACAGCCTGTGAAAAAATTGTTACTTTATTAGATAAATAGTAGTACGCGTCCATCAGTCTCAGGAGACTATGGAGTTGCACTCTGGTTGTGGGTCTGGAGCGGCCTCTCCAGGGCGCAAAGCCAGGGTAGGTTGATATGGAGGAGAAGCTGTTACCCATGCAGCAGGTCTCCCTTCTCCACGGCGCCGAAAGTCTTCAATGGAAAGGCAAACGCCAAGAGCATTGGTTCCAGCGCTGTCGCAGGAACTATGAGTTCCGGAGTTGACCTCGAAGTTGGTAAAAGAAGGCACAGGGACTCCAACCCCAGAGACCGCCGTGGACGTGGCCGGAGAAGAACCACCCTATCAAGGGTATGAACGACCCCAGCCTCCTGAAGCAGAGCCTGGGCCGCACGACCCCCGGGAGGTGGACCTATGGGTTCCAGAAGTAGTTCAATAACTAATTGATATTCATAAAGAATTGGTGAGAACAACTGTGTACACTTCAGTTTGTTCAAATTTATTAGATCTCTGCTGCATATAAAACACGTTTGTGTTCGATCCCCGATAGTCCAAGTTTTGGGGCACCGTTACTCCACTCTGTCCTCTCGCTTCTTGCAGAGTCCGCGTTCGATCCCCGATGGTTGAAGTGGTAGCTTTCCATTCCTTCATTTCGTCCTTATATATTCCAGATGATCCTAATAACCGTTCCAAGTGCTGTATAATGATACTGGCCTAGTACTTTCACCTCATAATTACCTTACCTTATCTCGCTTCCTCACAGAGATTCTTTTCCTTCCAGATTTTGTCTTCTCACGCCTCAACTGTCAGTTGAAGATGTATGATGAAGTGGATGAATGTATGACTGTTGAGTTCTTCATTAAGCAGGAAGCGTCGTGGCCAGACTGGGAGGTCGGACCCGCTGTTCACGCGGTCACCAGTTCAAACTCAACCCTGGTTGTGAGAGCTTCTATTTTTTTCATAAAATACTTTAGTTTGAATCTAAAACTGTTTTTCATCTATTAAATCAAATTTTATATATTCAATCAATTTTTATTTATAAATTCTAGCACGTTTTATATTTTCTTTTTTATCACATTATATTTAGTTGCTCAATCATTAATTATTAAGCCAATCGCTCTTTTCTAGATATTAATCACGAGTTATCTGTGTAATCACCTTCATTAATTATTCAACCCCTTTTTGATTTATTTAATCAATTACGTTTTATTTGTTTAATCACTTTCTCTTCATCTATTTTTAATAATCTTTTATCGATCTTTGAATCAATATTTATATTATATTAACATGTTAGCAATGAAATATTTATATCGTGAAAGGATTCAACGTTAAACTCTTCATGAAAATAATAGTTGTGAGAGTTGTAACTTTGCAACACAGGAATATCATGTGAGTGTTTCAACACATACATATCATGTTGTGAGTGATGCAACAGAGAAATAACGTCTTGTGAGTGTTGAAACGCAGGAATAGTGGCTTGTGTGTGTTGCAATACGCAACAAATTTTGTCTCTTTTTTAATACAAAACATTCCTGTGTTACAACAACCACAACAAGTTATTCCCGTGTTGCAACACTCAAAACACCTCATTTATGTGTTGAAAAGCACTTATCACGCTTTTTGTGTTGCAACACTTACAAGACATTATCCCTGTATGTTGCAACACTCACAAGACATTATCCCTGTATGTTGCAACACTTACAAGACATTATCCCTGTATGTTGCAACACTTACAAGACATTATCCCTGTATGTTGCAACACTTACAAGACATTATCCCTGTATGTTGCAACACTTACAAGACATTATCCCTGTATGTTGCAACACTTACAAGACATTATCCCTGTATGTTGCAACACTTACAAGACATTATCCCAGTATGTTGCAACACTTACAAGACATTATCCCTGTATGTTGCAACACTCACAACATGTGAATGTATTAGTGTTATGTCTGAGTATTTTTGTTTCTCTTTAAATGTAGATGAAGGGAAAATATTTGAAATATAATTTATAACACGTTATAAAATAATTTTCCATTCGTCAGTTGCTTTTGGATTTTGACACTTGAGGCCAACTAAAGAAAAATCAATATCAGATATATTCGTCAAATACGCTGATATTTTATATATTTTCTCTCATTCGTTCATTATTAAAAACACTAATCATACAGATAGACTTTCTATCATGTTATCATTTAAAAAAAAATCTTGAAATGTACAAAATCAGCTTAAGGTCTTAGTAATATTTTAGCTTTAAACAACAAGAAACACTGATTATTAAGGTGAACACTAGGTTAACACACATAATTAAACACGTCTAGGTGAACACGTCTAGGTGAATACACTAGGTGAACATATATAGTCAACATCTTACCTATAAATATCCTATGCAAAAAAATAATAATTGGATAAATACAAAGTTCAAAACCTCGATGATATAACTTGAATAATTGGTGAAAACTTTATACACTTCATTTTGCTTAAATTTATTTAGGTTTATGCTGGATATAAAACAAATTTTTGTTCGCTCCCCCGATGGTCGAAGTGGTTGGGCACTGCTCCTTTAATCCGTCCTTATATATCCCAGTTCGTCCTAGTATCCTTAACAAGTGCTATGTAATCAAACTAGAGCAGTACTTTGACCTCATTATTACCTTAACTTACCTTACCTTACTTACCTACCCTTACCTTACCTTACTTACCTTATCTTACCTTACCTTCCCTTACCTTACCTTACCTTACCTTACCTTACCTTCCCTTACCTTACCTTACCTTACCTTACCTTACCTTACCTTACCTTCCCTTACCTTACCTTACCTTACCTTACATTACCTTACCTTACCTTACCTACCCTTACCTTACCTTACCGTACCTTACCTTCCTTACCTTATCTTAACTTACCTTACCTTCCCTTACCTTACCTACCCTTACCTTACCTTACCTTACCTTACCTTACCTTACCTTACCTTACCTTACAATACCTTACCTTACCTTACCTTACCTTACCTTACCTTACCTTATCTTACCTTACCTACCCTTACCTTACCTTACCTTACCTTACCTTACATTACATTACCTTACCTTACCTTACCTTACCTTACTTACCTTACCTTATCTTACCTTACCTTACATTACCTACCTTACTTACCCTTACCTTACCTTACCTTACCTACCTTACCATACCTTACCTTCCCATATCTTATCTTACCTTACCTACATTACCTTACCTTACCTACCCTTACCTT
>WNGS01165744.1:0-29406 GCA_020271785.1 Procambarus virginalis | reverse complement strand
CATCAAAAAGGTACTTTCGTGCTCTCAAGATATTCTCAGAGACATCGAAGTCATTCTCAGAGTCATCAAAATTATTCTCAGTCATCAAAGGTAATTTCTAAGTCACTTTCTTTCATCAAAGTTATTCTCTAAGTCATAAAAGTTATTCCCAGTGACATTAAAAATTTATCTCAGTCATCAAACAGTTAATCTCAGTTATCAATGTTATTCTCTAAGTAACCTTTCATTCATTAGAAAAGTTTGAATGACATCTTCGTTCATCACAGATATTCTCTAAGTCTTCAAAGTTGTTCTCAAAGTCATCAAAGTTAATCTCTAAGTCACCTTCGTTCATCAGAGAAACTTTCCAAACGTCTTTGTTCATAAAGTTATTCTCAGAGACATCAAAGGTACTCTCATGTCCTCAAAGTTAATCTCTAAGTCGTCAAAGTTAATCGCAGAGCTAACAAAAGTTGTTCTCTAAGTCATAAAAGTTATTCTCAGAGCTAGCAAAGTTATTTCAATGTCATCAAAGGTAATCTCTAAGTCACTTTCGTTCATCAAAGTTAATCTCAGAGTCATCAAAGATAATCTCTAACTCTCCTTCGTTCACCAAAAGTTGTTCTCTAAAACACCTTCGTTCATAAAAGAAACTCTCATTCTTCCAACAAGTTATACTTTAAGACATCAATGTTGTTCTGTAAGACATCTTCAAGCATAAAATTTCTCTCCAAATGTAACTAGTTCAGCTTTTCATATCAACTTGCACTTCTGTTAAAACATATTTTCTTAGACACTTTACCTTTAAACCGTTCTCTGTACAACAATGCTTAAACCTACCTAACCTATCCTCCCCACCCAATGTTACTTACCTAACATAATATTCCTAAACCTAACTTAGCTTACCCTAACCTAACTAACCCTATCCTAACTTACCTAACCTAACTTAACCTATCCTAACTTAACTTGCATAACCTAACCTAACTTAACTTGCATAACCTATCCTAATGTAACCTAACTTAACTTGCATAATCTAACCTAACCTAACTTAACTTAACCTAACTTAACCTGCTTAACCTAACCTAACTTAACTTGCATAACTTAAACTAACTTAACATACCCAAACTTAACTTGCATAACCTCATCTAATGTAACCTAACTTAACTTGCATAACCTAACTTAGCGTAACCTAACTTAACCTAACTTGCATATCCTAACCTAACTTAACTTGCATAACCTATCCTAATGTAACCTAACTTAACTTGCATAACCTAACCTAACTTAACTTGCATAACCTATCCTAATGTAACCTAACTTAACTTGCACAAGCTATACCCTACCTTAACTTACATATCCTAACTTAACTTGCATAACTTAACCTAACTTAACATACACAAACTTAACTTGCATAACCTCATCTAATGTAACCTAACTTAACTTGCATAACCTAACTTAGCGTAACCTAACATAACCTAACTTGCATATCCTAACCTAACTTAACTTGCATAACCTAACTTAGCGTACCCTAACGTAACCTAACTTGCATATCCTAACCTAACTTGCATAACCTAACCTAATGTAACCTAACTTAACTTGCATAACCTAACCTAATGTAACCTAACTTTGCATAACCTATCTCAATGTAACCTAACTTAACTTGCATAACCTAACCCTACCTTAACTCACATATCCTTACTTAACTTGCATAACCTAACCTAACTTACCCTAACCGAACTTAGCTTGCATAACCTAACCTAACTAACTTAACCTATCCAAACTTAACTTGCATAACCTAACCTAATGTAACCTAACTTAACTTGCATAACCTATCCTAATGTAACCTAACTTAACTTGCATAACCTAACTAACTGACCCTAACCTAACTTAGCTTGCATAACCTAACCTAACTAACTAAACCTATCCAAACTTAACTTACCTAACCTAATGTAACCTAACTTAATTACTTGCATAACCTAACTAACTTAACCTATCCAAACTTAACTTGCATAACCTAACATAACCTAACTTACATATCCTAACTTAACTTGCATAACCTAACCTAACTTAGCTTGCATAACTTAACTTACATAACCTAACTTAAAGTAAATTACTTAACGTAACCTTACATACCCAACTGATGTAACCTAACTTACTTAGTCCAACCAGACATGACCTAACTTACATATTATTCCTGCTGTCTTTTGTGTTTCATCAATCAATCATGTCTCATTCATTTACTCGTTTCAGGGTAAATTTCTCAAATGGTCATTTTTGCATTTCAAGTGTGTGACGGTAACGAGTTGGAAATGGTGGTCGGCAGTCTTCCAACTAGCAGGTGTCAGTGCTGGGCCACATAATATATAAAAAAAGAAAAGAAAAAAAAAAGAGAAAAAAAAGAATGACTGCGTGATTTGGTAATCTGTGGTAAGGTTGTAAAGACGAAAAGCAATAATAAAAAATATGGATTTTAATAACAATAAGAAAACACAAATTGAAATAAATGCAAAACTTGGCTTACTGGCAAAAATAATAAACAATATAAACATGAAAATAGATTACGTTAATGGGGAGGAGAATTGATATACAAAAGTAAGTAAAATATGAATGCTGGAATATATGCACTAACTATGAACCTCTACTTGACCACACAGAGTGAGTCACTTAGGAGTTCACAGCTTGCGAGCACACAATATTCTGGCTGGCAGAAACGTAAGGGACTCCAACAATAACTGGTGAGGTCTTGTGATTGGCGGGGAGCCGGAGTGGAGTGTTGGTTGGCGGCCAATGAGGAAGCTGGATGGTCGCAGTCGCTAGTTAGGCCGTTGCAGGGTTCGGCGCGTCGACCAGGTGCAGCAGGGGGGGGGAAGGAGGGAGTTGCTGGTACGTGTGGCGAGCTTATAATACGTTTAGCCACTACAAAACGTATCTTGTATATTGATGAGGACAGGAGTGATTCGCAGAAATGGCAGGCTAAATCTCTGATAAGAGATTATCGTCACAACTCTCCCCCGAAGCCTGCCGTTTCGGGTGAATCACGTCCACTGGAGGTAGAGTGGGAGGTGGAGCTGCCTCTACCTCATGCACTCTGGAGAGGGCATCAGCGATGATGTTATCAGGCCCCTTGATGTAGCAGATCTTTAAGTTGAAGCCTTGAAGATATAAAGCCCATCGCAGCAGACGTTGGTTATTAAATTGGGCTTGATGTAAAAATCTCAGAGGGTTGTGGTCCGAATAGATGGTAGTGGACCTAGCACCGTGCAGATATGGTGCAAAGTGTTGTAAGCTCAGGACGATGGACAGGAGTTCCTTCTCTATAGTACTGTAGTTCTTCTGATGAGGCTTCAACTTGTAACTGTAGTAGCTGACAGGTAGAACCTCCTCGCCTCGCTGCTGCATTAAGACACTTCCGATGCCGGTACCACTGGCGTCGACATGGAGGATGAAAGGCTTCTTGATATCTGGTGAGGCGAGAATGGGATTAGAACAGAGGAGGAATTTGAGTTGTTCGAATGCAACGGTTTGCTCTCTGGTCCAATTATACCGTTGCTTGGGACTGGTTAAGGTGATTAATGGGGTTGCAACAGTGCTAAAATTCTTCACAAACCTACGGTAATAGGAAGCAAGACCAAGGAAGCGCAGGAGCTGCTTCCTGGTAGTAGGCTGTGGATACTGTTGGATTGCTCGAATGTGAATGTTTAACGGAGCCAGGTTGCCACTCCCTATAACATGACCCAGGTACCGCACTTTACCTTTCGCGAAGGTGGACTTGCCCAAATTGATGGTGAGGCCGGCTTTCAGGAGCTTGTAGAACAATCGTTGTAGCTGGAGCAGGTGTTCGCTCCAGGTGTCGGATGCTATCACAATGTCGTCCAGATAGGCATAGGTGTTTTCCAAGCCCTGGATGACGCGGTTGACAGCTCTCTGAAAGGTGGCTGGGGCATTGCAGAGTCCAAAGGGAAGGCGATGGTACCTGTAGAGACCAAAGGGGGTTATAAAGGCGGACAGTACCTTAGCTCGCTCCGTTAAACTCACCTGGTAGTAGCCCTTTAGTAGGTCTACCTGAGACAGGTAGCGGGCATTACCAATGGCATCCAAAATGTCGTCTACTCTGGGTATTGGGTAGGCGTCCTTCACTGTGACCTGGTTCAACTTCCTATAATCCGTACACAGACGGATTTTGCCGTGAGGTTTGGGTACCAGGATGCATGGTGAGGCCCAGGGGGACTCACAGGGGCTAGCCAGTCCATGGTCCAAGAGATACTGTACCTCAGCCCGCATGACTTCCGTTTTGCTCGGGCTGATTCGGTAGAATGGTTGGCGAATCGGCTGGGTGTCAGGTAGCAGTTGGATGTCGTGCCGAGTCACAGTACACTCTTGGGGGTCATCTCGAAACAACTCTTGATATTCTCTGACGAGTTTGATTAGTGGAGCACTATTATCGTCCTGAAAATGATGTTGAAGGTTAGTAAGGATTTCCGAGTTAGAGAGCGCTGGCTCAGTGTCAGTGCTCTCGGAAGGAGAAGCAGGGAAGGTCTCACTGTGGCTGTATGGACCTGTAAATGAGGTGAAATTGGTTAACACAGTGGGAGGAACCCCATGGTAGGGCTTGAGTAAATTAATGTGGCACAGCTGGGTCTTCCGCCGCCTATCGGGTGTCTCGAGAACGTAGTTGAAGTTGTTCCGGCACTCCTTAACACGGTAGGGTCCTGAGAACCTGTTCTGTAAAGGAGAACCTGGGATAGGGAAATAGGCAAGTACTAAGTCTCCTGGTGTAAACTTCCTTACTTTACAGTGCCGGTCGTAACGAGTCTTCATCCTCTCCTGGGCTTTCTGTAGGTTGTTGCTAGCAAAGGAATGGACCCTCTCTAGAATGTGTCGGAGATTTTGGAGATACTGGGGCACACTCTGATGCTCACTGAAGGTGTCATCACGTAGAGAATCCTTGAAAGCCTTGAGAGGTGTACGGCACTTACGTCCGTAGAGCATCTCATAAGGAGATACTCCTAGTGACTCGTTGGGAAGACTTCTGAAAATACACATAATTAGATCAATTTGCCTATCCCAATCCTTTGAGGTCTCATTACAGAACTTTTTAAGAGTGCCTTGATGGTTTGATGACTACGCTCGAGAGAACCCTGTGAAGCAGGATGATAGGGGCTGGACAGTACCTGTTTGATGTTGAACTCCTCCAGAANTTGAGGTCGTAGATGTGAATCCGGAATATGCCCATGTCAAGTTCCCGGATGGCAGGATTACTACTGTATCATTAAGACACCTCGCACCCATGCCACAGAGGGTTGCGAGAGTTTTGACCCCAATCTCAACATTCAACAGCAACACCAGCGATTGTGAAAGATGGGGTAAACCCCACCCGCCTCATCCTGAACGGCCTCATCCTGAACTACCTCATCCTGGACTACTTCGTTCCGAACCTTCCTTTCTTCTGACATATAGATTTTAAGATTAATTAAAATATATGGAAACTAATTATACAATTTATTGGCTGGTGTGTAGGGCTTCACACTCTCAGAACTAGCCATCAAGTAACTATCAAAACGCATATATCTTCGTTTTCACTTCAGTTATATTTATGACAAAGGATTTAAATGTAGCCTATATTTCTACCTTTGTGATGACATAAATACTTTCGTTAATTACAATATCTAGATCAAACTAACATTGATTTTCAAAACGTTGTATATTTTCCATCAATGGAGAGCATCAGCCAAGAAGCCTTCTTTAAAATATGAATATCTTTCCTCACCCAATAAGATCTAATCTCTGAATAAAACCCAAAAACGACTTGATTGTAACCTATCCACCGCTGCCCATTGGATGGGGGGAGAGGGGGTTATGTGTAGGATAAACATATCAATTGTGACACTATAGCCCTCCATATATGTCAGTTGCTTAAATTATAAACTGTACTTGTGGTCGGTCTCGAGCCCATTGTTGATGTGACAATGTGCATTGACTTTTGTAACTAGCTTATCAACATTATAACTTCCTTGGCTATATGAATTGTGGGGCTCGTTCCCTGAGCCCATTATGTGCCTCTGTAACACTCCACTATCGCCCATAGGATGGGTATGGGGTGCATAATAAATGAACTAAACTAAGCTCTGCCTTTTTGATAACATATACAATTATAAGCTTTATTTGTGAATCTTAATTAATTAAACAATATATCACAGAGCCTGTAGGGTTCGGTGAGATGAGCGAAGAGACATGGGAGATTTTACATAAGTACAGTACATGGTAGTTTAAGTAGCGAACGCATGTCAACGAATAACGAGTATATATAACAAACTATTGTCCTATGAAGTCGATTTAACTTCCAAACATATATTTTTTAATAAATGTTAAATGTTTTCTGGCTAGTTATGTTAGATTTTATTAAAAATACGTATTCTACTTGTTAACATTATAATTTAAATTTGTGATAATTTGTGCAGAGAAGTGTGACAACTGGATATGCCAACAAACACTTTCCAAACAACGATATATCTTGGATAAGTCGCTCCACAACATTGACGCTTGGACCGTCGACTTCCTTTGATGCTACTTATTTACTTATTCATAATGAAATTATATTGGTTTGGAGTAAATATATGTTTTCTCATGTCTGCTTTCAGCCCCACATTATAGTGAGTAAATATACCATATTACTTCATTACTTAAATAATGCTAGGAGGGTTTGAGTAGCTTGGGTCTTTAGTGGACAGAATCTCCAATAGATGGGCGAGAGTCGCCCCAATCTCTCGCCGAGCAAGAGTCGAAACTTAATTTAAAAGTGATATATCTTTGTTTCGAACATGATTTTATTTGGTTTGCATTGGTGCAATCATAATAATGTTCATATCTCGGTCTTTCTGGAGGCATATAAGACTTTAGGCTTTATTAGCGATCTTTGTTAATTAGACAATATATCGGCAAGTGCGTAGGCGTCTGTACTCCATGCCCGACAAGTACTGAGCGCTACTATAAAAACATATGTATCTTCACTTGAGCTATAAAATAGTCTATTGTAATGTATATAAATGAAGCTCATATTTCTATCTTGCTTAAGACATGTATAACATTTGTGATTATTATTGAATTTACGTGAAATAACATTGATCTGAGAGAGAGTTGCTTTGTCGTTCAGTCTGTACGGGGTCGGAGCTCCGTAATTTTTAAATTACATGTATCTTCATTAGAACTTTAAATATGTCTATGGTAAAGTGTTGAAAGTGAAGCTTGTATGTCTGCCTTTCTTGAGACATATAGAACATATATGTTTATTAACGAATACACGTGAAATATACATTGTTCTGAGAGAGTTGCTCGGTCGATCGATCTGTCCGGGGTCGGAGCTCGGCTATTATAAAAGTACACCTATCATCGCTTTAATTTAAATATGCCCATGGTAAGGAATTTAGAATGAAGCTTATATTTCAATCTTTCTTGTGACATATAAAAACTCTTACGTTTATTAAGGAATCTGCGTGAAATAGGCATGGTTCTGAGATGAATGCTGCGGTTTTCGAGCTCGACGAGCGATGAAAACTGCCCCTTTTATACAACTACAAATATCTTCGGTTTTACTTAAAATATTTGTCTGGTAGACGTTTTACAGATAGATCGCTTTTTGTCTTTTTTCTGATTAATAAATAATTTTGGTTTAATAAGACATCAAGATGTTTTCAACAATATTCTTTTGGCGTTCGTCTTTTCCAACATGAGCGACCCTTTTGGAAACGCGATACTTGGGTTAACCCATCCCATAGTTGGGTCTGTTTCCATTATGGTTCGGAACATTTGTTACTTTTAAAATGCTAAGCTAACCTACATACCTAAATACATAGATACACAGATTTACGTATGCCCTACATAAAGTGTTCGAAGTGTCATGAATGTGCATTTACAAAGGTGAAATGCAATTCTGATCAGCTTCCATATGTACTTTATACACATACATATACATACACACACACACATATATACGTACATATACATATAT
Organism: Procambarus virginalis; assembly: GCA_020271785.1. Taxonomy (NCBI): domain Eukaryota; kingdom Metazoa; phylum Arthropoda; class Malacostraca; order Decapoda; family Cambaridae; genus Procambarus; species Procambarus virginalis. The sequence continues at coordinate 21,425 of WNGS01165744.1, read as the reverse complement.
ACATGCATATATATACACACACACATGCATTCACATACATTTGTCTCTTTTACTCTGACAGGGTGAGATAGCTGACAGAGAAACTAGTGTGCAATTAAGCACTTAATCACTGAAGGTGATTAAGGTGCTTTTACAAGCTCAGGTTATATAGTTACATCACATACATACATTGTATAAATGATACATTACATGGTCAATCTTGGATACAAGTCCAATATATCATCAAGTGTTCCAGTACTCGTATAGTAATTACACAGTTCAGCATACCTCAGCCCAGGAGGGCGAAAGTCAGACAATATGGGACATTCTACAATATAATGTTCAAGAGAGTGCATGTTTTCTCTTTCACAAAGTTGACACATTGTGTACTCAAATCAAATGTCAAATCAAATGTTTATTTAGGTACTCGACATTTGAGTTTTGAGAAAGCTGCCAGATACGTCTATATCCCAGGCGAATTCTGGCCACTATAACATCACATTGCCGGGTTCTTGTTCTATTAGTCCCATATGTGAATGTCTCCTCACGATATCTATCATAATATTTAATGCTACAACTTTCAGGTCTTTGTGAATTTGTTAGGTCAGTGAGATCTTCATTAGATATTTGTTTAAGTATTCTCTTTGTAACTGCTAATGAAACACCCATATCAATTTCTACCACTGGTTTTCTACAGGCTGTCTTTGCAAGCATATCAACAGTGTCATGCCTCGAGATGCCAACATGTGATGGTATCCATAGGAATTTAATTTCAAATCTGTTTTCTTTAGCAGCTAAAACATTCATTCGAATATCACTGACTATTTTATGGGTGTCACTGCTATGTGCGTTCAATGCCAGGAGTGCACTCTGCGATAGTGGGCGGTAGTGGACTCCCTACCGACCCTGTGGGCGGCAGTGGACCCTATACAATAAATAATAAATAAATAATAAATATGTTTATTCAGGAAAGGTACATACATAGAGATTTTACATAAGTGGATCGATTTATAGATAGAGCTAGTACATACAATGCCTAAAGCCACTATTACGCAATGCGTTTCGGGCAAGAAACGTATAATACTAATATACTATATATATTAACGTATAATACTAATATACTAATCCTGTGGGCGATACTGGATCCTATACTCATCCTGTGGGCGGCAATGGACGCCATACACATCCAGTGGGTGTTATTGGACCCCATACCCATTCTATGGGTGGATGTGATCCCCATACCCATCCTGCGGGTGGATGTGACCCCCCCATACCCATTCTATGGGTGGATGTGATCCCCATACCCATCCTGCGGGTGGATGTGACCCCCCCCCCATACCCATTCTGTGGGTGGTATTGGACCCCTTACCCACCTAACAGGTGGTAGTGGACAATATACCCATCCTATAGTTGCTATAGTAGACACCATATCATCTTGTTTGCCATAGTTTGCCCCATAGACATTCCAACGTAACATCGTTTTCTGTTAGCGTGCCTACAAAACATTCTTTAAATATTTTTAAAGCACAGACTATGGTATATAATATTGACTGGTGAAGCACTGATATTCTATGTAATAATTTATAGTGCTTATTATAAATTACTAAGAACAACTAATATTTCTCAAAACAAAACTACGAGCCTTCAATAGGATGCAGCTGATCTGTAGTATTCTAAGAGCATGGACAATAGTAGGTAAATTTCACAACCCATGTGGGTCCTGGAAACTACAATTTTCGTTATAATTGAACCAATCACGACTATTCTGCTATCTACGTTGATGGACGGGTACTGTGAGACGTAAATTGGTACGCGAGGAAGAGTTTGGGCCTTGGTAAAAAAGGTAACTGGGAATATATCACATATGTACTAAATCAAATTCAACATATAGACTTTAAGCATTAAGTCATATATGTGCTGTCTTGTGTGAGGACGGGTTGCAGCTCGACATGCTGGATTCTTGTCCTGTTAGCTCGTGATGTAGCTAGTGCTGACCTCTGGTGAGGTGGTGCTCAGAACATCAGCGCCATCTATTGAGCTAGAAGCTGTACGTTTGTGTATAAGCCAGTAAGTGATGTTTCCTAGTGGTTCCCATGTAGTGTCCCAGTACTGATGACGTGTCTGCTTTCACAGAGTAAACATAGGGCTGCTGTGATGCAGGAAGAGTGAGTCGACTCAAGGCAGCCAAGGTCTCTTCACCAGTCTGCTTCATAGAAGTAGTGAGCCACCACCGGACGAGAACTGTAGGGTGTTCAACTGTCTGCCTGAGGAGTGGCAGTAACAGGATTCGCCGTACCCAGGGCTGGCTGGTGGAAGAGACGGCCGACTGTGGTGCCGAGCGAGGAGAGTCTTCCATTCACACGTGTGAATGTATTCGTGTTATGTCTGAATATCTTTTATTTGTGTACAAGTAGATTTTCGTTCATAGCTCCGTTCTCATTATAGATGACAAGACAAGACAAGACAATGATACAGGAGAAGATGCCCATTGGGGCGAGCCTTGAAGTGGGGACAGCTGAAGAGAAGTCGGTGAGAGGAAATGCTGGAGTTGAAGAGAAAAGTGCCAGGGCTTGACCCAGCTGCGTGTCCAAATAGTCGATGCTGTAGCAACCCCACATCTGGCTAGGCCGGGAGACGGGTCTGGAAGGCGGCAGTGGCAGGTTTTCTTTCCTCTTGGTGTGTGGAGTGTGTCTTCTACGTCGGGTACCACCATCTCAAAACGAGCAAAATTAGGTCCCCATCCCCCTAAAGAGGGGGAAGAGAGCGGCTGCCCTCAGTTGGTTTCTTTCTTAGAATCCTCTATTTTTTCTTACTTCTAGTAGTCATTTGATGTTGTTCTTTGTACTGGGGGTAGTCAGGTGGGAAAAGGTCCTTAAACAAAGTGGCTTCGTCGCACTTCGAGAAGATTTCTTCGTTCGATACCATGCAGTTTTTGTGTGGGTTGTTCAGCAAGGTTTCTGCATACTTCGCGTTGAATATTTTACTGGTGAGGCGCCTGAATTCAGGAGATCCTGGGGTTTGCTTTTCACCTTCCTCGTAGAGTTGGTTGATTCTTGGAGATTGCACTGATAATGAGGGTGGTGAGTGTGATGCAGTGGTCTCTGGTGCTGGGGGTGATGTTTGTGCTTTAATTTCAACATAGGCGTTCGAGTCGTCATCAGAAGACGTGGTGGAGCTTGCAGGAGAAGTTGGCGGCAATGCCACGGTATCGGATGTAGTCGCTGGTGTATCTGGAGTTATAGGGTCCAGGATGACAGGCGTCACTGGAACGGGGTCGGGCTCTGGTGGAGAGGAGCCAGCAGTAAACATGGCCTCTGGAATCACGAACGTGGGAAGGTTGTTTGCCTTGTATATTTCATTAAGTATTTTGTACCGTTGTCTGAGATCTCCTCCTGAGAGTTCCGTAGCGAAGTGTGTCAAAGCTGCTACAGTGCTATTAGTGGTGGCGGGAGGCGGTGTGAGTGAGGACGGCTGGCTGGCTTGGTGCAGAGGTGTCGTCTGAGGCTGTGAGTGGCTGGCGCAGGGGTTGCTGGTCCAGTAGTTGGGTTGCGCGCCGCTCGCGGCGCCACTTGTCGGGAGAGCTGGGAAGGCTTCTTCTTGAATGTTGAATTCCTTCGTTCTTGGAGTAGAGTTTCTAGGTCTGGCGTCTATCATTTGCTTGATTTCCTCCTGTCGCTTGGGGCAGTCTTGAGAAACGGCTGTGTGGTCACCGTCGCAGAGTAGACAACGCTTGGTGGCAGCTGTGCAGGTCCTGTGATGATGTTCCCCAGCACAGATGCTGCATTTCTGCTGCGGATTTGGGCACTTTTGCGAATAGTGGGTGTATTGATAACACCGAAAGCACTGACGCAGGTGGAAATATCGCTGCCTGGTGATCTGGTGGGGTGTGCAGGCCACTCCACAGCATCTGAGGCCGTTGCCGGCCGCGAGAGTAGCCTCTGCCGGAGTCTTGAGGGTGACCTTGAGGGTGGGCTTTCTGTTTTCATCCTGCTGAATGAGATGGGCCGATATGGCCGTGAGGGATCGATTTTGGGCGTTTATGCTCTTCACAATCTCAGTAGCTGGTCGTTCAGCGATGATGTCACTCACTCTGTGAATGAATATAGTCCTTACTGCCTGGAACTGGTGGGGAGGCAGGAGTGTTAGGCCCTGTGCCTCGAGTGCAGTGGTCGTTGTCGTGGTGAATAGGGCTTCTAGCGCTGCTGCACTACTGAAGAGAATTTGGGGCCCATTAACGTCCATAACGACGTCGATGGGTGCTACCCCGGAGGTTGATGTTAGTAGATCCATTCTTTGCCCGAAACGCATTGCGTAATAGTGGCTTTAGGCATTGTATGTACTAGCTCTATCTATAAATCGATCCACTTATGTAAAATCTCTTTATGTATGTACCTTTCCTGAATAAACATATTTATTTATTTATTTAATTATTTATTTATTTATCTCGATCTTGCTGTATGTGGTGTCGGTTCCTCGGAACCGCACCTTCACTCTAAACAGCATGCTGCTTGTTCAGGAGGCTCTAATCGTTGCTGCCAAATATTTACCCACCCGGCAGTGATGGGTGCAGGAGAGCCTGAACTAGAGGGTTGCACTTTCTTTATGAGGTCTCCCGTCTCTTACCGGTATAATGCACCGGATCAGGGTGGGGTCTGACCTCTTAGAGCAAAGCACTGTGATTTATAGATTCCATTCCTCAAGCATCAATATAGAAATATAATCAATAATATAATGAAGCCCGCGAGATTATGTTAGAAATATACATATATTTCCTCTGTACACAAAAGGAGTATACATGTCATTACCATAAATATTACGTCAATGCCTGAACTATTACTATAATATTAACATAATTACCGTAGCTATTATTATAAATTGTCTCAAGTCTTCAATATAGAAAAATTACTTGAAGGACTTTTTTTTTTATTAAAAGTTTAAGGTAAGTATTTGAACCTTATGAGTTTAAACACACTGTGAAGTCAAGTTCCATCGATTTGTTGCTTCTTTCTTTCTGCACTTGCAGCGATCTAGAAGTAAAATAACAATTAAACCCATAAACGCCAAATACACTGTAATTTATTTTTTCTAATCATACAGATAAAATTCCTGCTATGATCATTACAAGAAAATTAAATTGAAAAGTAAATAATCAGCTATAATCCTCGGTAACACTTAACACTGATAACTAGGGTGAGTACATCTAGGTGAACCCATCTAGGTGAGTACATCTAGGTGAGTACATCTAGGTGAGTACATCTAGGTGAGCACATCTAGGTGAGCACATCTAGGTGAACACATCTAGGTGAGCACATTTAGGTGAGCACATCTAGGTGAGCACATCTAGGTGAGTACATCTAGGTGAGCACATCTAGGTGAGTACATCTAGGTGAGCACATCTAGGTGAGTACATCTAGGTGAGCACATCTAGGAGAGCACATCTAGGTGAGCACATCTAGGTAAACACATCTAGGTGAGTACATCAGTACACGATATTTGGTTTTGGAAAAATATCATGTTTGTGTCACAGGGTTTTCAGGTAAATTTAGATATATCATGTTTGTGTCACAGCATTTCCAGGTAAACTCTACGGACAATTTTGTTTTCAATTGCGCATTTTTCAACTACTATTTCAAATAAAACAATCTTATAAGTTCGTTAAGTGTTCTTATGAAAAATATCGTGTTATGTCACAGGGTTTTCAGGTAAATTTACAATATATCGTGTTTGTGTCACAGCATTTCCAGGTAAACTCTACGGGCTATTTTGTTTTCAATTGCGCATTTTTCAACTACTATTTCAAATAAAGCAATCTTATCAGTTCGTTAAGTGTTCCTATGATGAAAAAATGTCATAGAAGTTTGTTAAGGTTTCTTATGGGGAAAATAATGTCATAGAAGTTTGTTGAAGTTCTTACGGGAGAAATTCAATTTTTTTCAGAGTTCTTACCTGTAATAAACAGTTATTTATGCCGTATACATTTAAGTAGGATTCGTATTTAGAAACTAGTATATGGTTATATAACTAAATCATTACCTAGTCATCGCCCTCTCCCTGCCTTCCCCCCGCCCCCATACATCTCCTGCTCCTACCTCACACCCGCGAGTCATCTTACCTCACACACCCCCTCCCCCTTCCCTCCCTACCCCTGCAACACCTGTGTTTACACAGCCAGCCAGACGCTGCCTTCAGGTCACCTCCGTAATCTTATCTTATCTTATCATTGTGTCTCCGGGACCGCCCCTCCTCTCTCTCTCTCTCTCTCTGTCTCTCTCTCTCTCTCTCTCTCTCTCTCTCTCTCTCTCTCTCCTCTCTCTCTCTCTCTCTCTTTCTTCTCTCTCTAGCAGGTAAGTCATATTTTCATAATTCCGTATATCGTAATGTTTATTCCTTTTCATTAAACTAGTCAGTTTTACACAAATAAATCGTGTTAGTAAGCAAGTTCTAGCTCCTGTCCCCGCCTTAGTTTATCCCCGTAACTTCTTTACTAACAGTCCAATCCCCTAAAATTTTTAAATAGCCATATTTCAAACGTAGTACAATACGGTTAATTAGTTACTGAGCTCCAGCTCTTGGCCTCCACCTTAGTTCCATCGCACATCTTCGGTAATAACTCATTAATGTTCATGAAATTTAAACCCGCCATACTTCTAACTGAGTAAGTAAAGATAACACATTTACCAAACTCTAGCTCTTGTCCTCCGCCTTAGTTCTATCTCGTATCTTCGTTAATACCTAATCAAATTCCCTAAAATTTTTACCCTCTGTATTTCAGACACAGTAAATAAGATCAAGTCAGTTACCGAGCTCCAGCTCATGTCCCCACCTTACTTTCATTTGTAGAAGTTCGTTAGTAACAGACCAATTTTCGCGAAATTTATAGCAGACATACTTCAAAACGTAGTAATTCAAAAATCTAACAGTTAACGAGCTCCACAGATCTGTACGTAGTCTTACATATTCTCTAGTTCTTTCCATTTTATACAAGACTTAAACAACTATTACTACGCATCCTATCATATTTTAACATGACTCATATATAAATATACCCAACTCCTTCCTTCCATTACAAGTCCCAGCATGTTCACCGCCCATCTCACTACTCTTTCTACTTTGCATGTTCTTTCATGTGTTCCGCACATCTCAGTACCAACGCTTACAATCTCTCTCAATCCTTTACACGTTCGCACATGTTCTCAGCCTAACGTTTACAATTTTCTTCCATTCCTCCACTACATGTTCTTACCCGTTCATTACAGTCCCTTACATGTTCTCTGTACAACTTTTATACTCAATATTCATGCTGTCTTCCATATTTTTTGTGATCTTTGTCAATATTCATGCTCCTCTACAAGTTCATTATTCATTCTTTGTATTCTCTATGTTCCTTATCATGTCTTCATGTTATGTGTAAGTTCATATTCCCAGCATGTTCACTATATTCATCAGCTTTTCTTACATGTTTTCTGTGTTCCCCCCGTATGTTCACTGTGTTCATTCCCTTACTTAGTCTCAATTTTTTATGTTCTTTGTTTCTTTAAACCAATTGTTTCTTCCATTCAGTAACTAGTTCTTTGTCAAATATTATCAACCACAATACAGTTCCCCAATAAATGTTGTCAGTCATCCAGTTTTATTTGCAAACTACGTCAAAGTAACTCTCATAGTCAACTTAATATTTCTTACCAACACTGTTCTTAAGCAAATCTACACTTTATTCAGTACCAAATTTACAAAGACAGACTTTTCTTGTAACTTCTTAACTAAAAATTACTTGTTAATCAACAACAAACAGTCAGGATTAATCTCGTTCAACACTGTTCTTAACTAAAGTATCCTTTCGCTTTGCTAAAATAGGCAAGGAAACTTCTTTCAGAACTTTCTCATCAGTCATTATGTTTCGTCATGTAAGAAAAAATAACCAAAGATATCTATCATCGCTGTTCTTAACTGACATTATACTTTGTGGAGCATAAAAAATAGTCTCCGTCATCATATTCCTTGTCTTTTCCTCAACTAAAAATAGTCAAATAGAACATCGTTCTACACTTTTGTAACTAAAAGTATTCATCAGTCAACTAAAAATAGTCACGTTCATCATCATGTTTCCCTGTCATTTCTTAACTAAAATTATCCATCAATCAACAGAAAAAGTCATGTTCTTCATGTTTCCATGTCATTTCTTAACTGAAATATCACTTCTCTCAACTGAAAATAGTCAAGTGTAGACTCTTTCCAACACTGTTCTTAACTAAAGTAACCTTTCACTTCGCTAAAATAGTCATATTCATCATTGTTCCTAACTAAATTATATGTCGTTAAGTAAGAAATATAGTCAAAGACACTCTTCGAGACATCAAAGTTGCACTCAAAGACATCATTTGGGACATCAAAGACATCCTTTAAGACGCCAAAGACACCTCTCGAGACACTAAAGACATTCTCAGAAAGACCAAAGTTACTCTTCGAGAAATCAAAGACACTCTTCGATACATCAATGACACAATCAAGGACACACTCAAAATCGTTAAATACTACTCATGTCCACAAAAGTTATTCCCAGAGCTACCAAAGTTAATCTCAGTCATCAAAAAAGGTACTTTCGTGCTCTCAAAGATATTCTCAGAGACATCGAAGTCATTCTCAGAGTCATCAAAAATTATTCTCAGTCATCAAAGGTAATTTCTAAGTCACTTTCTTTCATCAAAGTTATTCTCTAAGTCATAAAAGTTATTCCCAGTGACATTAAAAATTTATCTCAGTCATCAAACAGTTAATCTCAGTTATCAAATGTTATTCTCTAAGTAACCTTTCATTCATTAGAAAAGTCTGAATGACATCTTCGTTCATCACAGATATTCTCTAAGTCTTCAAAGTTGTTCTCAAAGTCATCAAAGTTAATCTCTAAGTCACCTTCGTTCATCAGAGAAACTTTCCAAAACGTCTTTGTTCATAAAGTTATTCTCAGAGACATCAAAAGGTACTCTCATGTCCTCAAAGTTAATCTCTAAGTCGTCAAAGTTAATCGCAGAGCTAACAAAAGTTGTTCTCTAAGTCATAAAAGTTATTCTCAGAGCTAGCAAAAGTTATTTCAATGTCATCAAAGGTAATCTCTAAGTCACTTTCGTTCATCAAAGTTAATCTCAGAGTCATCAAAGATAATCTCTAACTCTCCTTCGTTCACCAAAAGTTGTTCTCTAAAACACCTTCGTTCATAAAAGAAACTCTCATTCTTCCAACAAGTTATACTTTAAGACATCAATGTTGTTCTCTAAGACATCTTCAAGCATAAAATTTCTCTCCAAATGTAACTAGTTCAGCTTTTCATATCAAACTTGCACTTCTGTTAAAACATATTTTCTTAGACACTTTACCTTTAAAACCGTTCTCTGTACAACACTGCTTAAACCTACCTAACCTATCCTCCCCACCCAATGTTACTTACCTAACATAATATTCCTAAACCTAACTTAGCTTACCCTAACCTAACTAACCCTATCCTAACTTACCTAACTTAACCTATCCTAACTTAACTTGCATAACCTAACCTAACTTAACTTGCATAACCTATCCTAATGTAACCTAACTTAACTTGCATAATCTAACCTAACCTAACTTAACTTAACCTAACTTAACCTGCTTAACCTAACCTAACTTAACTTGCATAACTTAAACTAACTTAACATACCCAAACTTAACTTGCATAACCTCATCTAATGTAACCTAACTTAACTTGCATAACCTAACTTAGCGTAACCTAACTTAACCTAACTTGCATATCCTAACCTAACTTAACTTGCATAACCTATCCTAATGTAACCTAACTTAACTTGCATAACCTAACCTAACTAACTTGCATAACCTATCCTAATGTAACCTAACTTAACTTGCACAATCTATACCCTACCTTAACTTACATATCCTAACTTAACTTGCATAACTTAACCTAACTTACATACACAAACTTAACTTGCATAACCTCATCTANATATATATATATATAGATATAAATATAGATATTTAATATTAGATATATATATATAGATATAAACATATATATATATATATATATATATATATATATATATATATATATATATATATATATAATATATATATATAAAAAGTTTGTGAGGGTACCACCTCTGGTGCCAATGTGGGGACCCATAGCCTCGGAGAAGAAAATAAAACGTATTCAGAGGAGACCTTGTGGTTTCTCACTGAACACTAATATTTTCTTCTCCTACCACCCCCATTCTTTTGTATGTACACATATATATTTGCTTTATTTGAACTTTGTTACAAAAAAGGAGTTACATATAGGTTACAAAGATGGTTATCATAAGTTGTCGAGTTCCTCCAGCTCCTCAGATGGCGGGCAGGAACCCTGGATGCAGTGCGCATTTCCCCTCTGTATCGCCACGCTGAGGCGCTGGAAAAGAAAGCTGGCAGCTCTAGGGTCCCTTGTTGTTTCAATGAGCCTAGAACCCAGTTCCTTCAAAAAACTGGTAGCACTTTTACCCCAGGCGCCGAGTGTCTCAGAAGCAATGGGGACAAAATTGTAGTGGTGATCCATTCTCTATACTTACGGGATTTGGCTGCTTCCCTGTGGGTGGCAGCGCCACCTGGTTGAGCAACACTGAGTTCAATGTAGGTGTTAGCCAGGGTTGATACGCACGTGTAGTCCCATACCAACTGCTTGCCATTCTTCCAGGGGTTCACTGTGATACCATCCGGGCGACCAATAAGAGCATCAGAGTTACGGGGCGTTAGGTAACGAGGCTCGCTCTCAGCTGGGCATCCAGCTGTGGTGAGGCTCCTCTTGATGATGTCGTTAACTTCACTGTGCCTCGAGTGCCATCCTCCTGTACTTTGGCAGAGTAGGCCATGGTGGCCGTACCCGTCAGCCACCACCTCGCCGCAAATACACCTATATCTGGTGTGGATTGGGGCAGCAAGGCGGAGGGCCACAGCAATTCGGAGGGCGTGTGGTGTGAGACGCGTGCCAGTTGCCGACATTGGGGTTGCTAACAGGAAATCCCCTGCATGTGGGGCTGCTACTGCTGTGAGGCGAGCAATGTCGTGCTGTGTTGATGCAGCATCCAGGCACTCTGCAGCAACTTTGTCTACAATGTGGCCATCCCAGCTGGATTGCCTGTGGGCTTTTGGGGATGGTGGTTGAGGTGATGGGCCTGCACGAGAGGCCCACTCTGTGGCACAGCGTGTAAAATTGGGATCATGTACACCTGCCAGCTGATGTAAGTGGGCAGGTAGAATTTCCTTCACAAGGTCGTCGGATGCTGATAAGGAGGACAGGAAGGCTGGAACAGTGATTTGCGTTGCTGTTCGAACTCCGAGGCCCCCAAGTCTTACGGGAAGAGAGGCTTGTTTCCACTGCAGGTCATCAAGAGAGAGGTTAAGGGCTTTTTCTAGCATTGATTTCAGTAACCGGTCATACTCACTTAGTTTTTGGCTACTGTAAGATGGTGAACACCTCAGAAAGTAGGTTAACCTGGGGAGGGACAGACATCTGGTGATGAGGTAGAGTGCATCATGAGCATCAATATCCTCAATCCTCCCATCCATCCTCTTAAGGTCGGCGATTTTCTTATCAAGGACCTCATCGATGGCTTTCAACCCCAGGGGAGCTCCTAGGAGTGTGCTGTCTTCAGGTTTAGTTTTATGGATGTTTGGCAGAAGACCCTCTATTCTCTCTACGATGCCCTGGTTGGAACATATTATTTCACATTTAGAAGGGTTCAGGGTGAGGCCTAAAACTGCACCTTGCTCCTGGATTTTTTTGATGTCCTCCAGGAGGGAGTCTTGGGAACCAGCTAGGGTACCATCATCCAAGAACCAGAAGTTAAGCTCGCTGGACAGGACCTCTGTGACTTGTTTGATGACTAAGCAGAAAAGGAGAGGAGCAAGGGGGTCACCCTGTTGGACGCCTTCCCGCGAGTCAATTTCATGTTCGCCAAAAAGTAGCTTAAGATCCATACTGTAGCATGAATGTACGAAAGGGTAGAGGGAAGGGAAATGACTTTGAACCGCACGGAGTACAGCATCCCTCCGCACCAAATTGAAGGCATTTTTGAAATCTAGCTTGATAAGGGCCTTTTCGTCTGTGATGTTGGCGATGAAGGCTCGAGCTGCATGGGCTACCGCCTCACACCCTTGTGGAATGCCAAACCCAAGCTGTTTTGGCTTCAGCATGTTGGCCGGTGGTATGTTGGTGGTATCTTATGGACGGTGGTATGTTGCCAGCTAGACATGTGTTGGTGAATCTGGTTAGTTCCACCAAGAGGTTCTTTGCAATGTCACCCAGTGCAGGGTTGAGCATTTGCTTGAGGTACCTTACCTTGAGGATACCTTGAGGTGCTTCCGGGGCTTATCGTCCCCGCGGCCCGGTCATCGACTAGGCCTCCTGGTTGCTGGACTGATCAACCAGGCTGTTGGACGCGGCTGCTCGCAGCCTGACGTATGAGTCACAGCCTGGTTGATCAGGTATCCTTTGGAGGTGCTTATCCAGTTCTCTCTTGAACACTGTGAGGGGTTTGCCAGTTATGTCCCTTATGTGTAGTGGAAGCGTGTTGAACAGTCTCGGGCCTCTGATGTTGATAGAGTTCTCTCTCAGAGTACCAGTTGCACCTCTGCTTTTCAACGGGGGTATTCTGCACATCCTGCCATGTCTTCTGGTCTCATGTGATGTTATTTTGTGTGCAGGTTTGGGACCAGCCCCTCTAATATTTTCCACGTGTAAATTATTATGTATCTCTCCCGCCTGCGCTCAAGGGAATACAGATTTAGGCTCTTAAGTCGGTCCCAATAGTTTAGATGTTTTACCGAGTGGATTCTAGCAGTAAAGGACCTCTGCACGCTCTCCAGGTCAGCAATTTCACCAGCAGTGAAAGGGGCTGTCATTGTGCAGCAGTACTCCACTCTAGAGAGCACAAGCGTTTTGAAAAGTGTCATCATCGGTATAGCATCTCTAGTGTGAAAAGTTCTTGTTATCCAACCTGTCATTTTTCTTGCAGTTGTGACGGCTACTTTATTGTGTTCTTTAAAGGTAAGGTCTTCCGACATGAGTACACCCAGATCCTTTACATTGCCTTTTCGTTCTATGTTATGATTTGCCTGAGTTTTGTACGTGGTTTCCGTTTTTATATTTTCATTTTTTCCATAGCGCATGAGCTGGAACTTGTCTTCGTTAAACACCATATTATTTTCTGTAGCCCATAGAAAGACCTGATCTACATCTGACTGGAGGTTCGCCGTGTCCTCTATGTTGCCTACTCTCATGAAGATCCTAGTGTCATCTGCAAAGGATGATACAGTGCTATAGGTTGTGCTCTTGTCTATGTCCGATATGAGGATGAGAAAAAGTACTGGAGCAAGCACAGTACCCTGGGGGACTGAGCTCTTAACGGTTGACGGGTTGGATTTTATTTTGTTGACTATTACACATTGGGTTCTGTTGGTCAGGAAATTGTAGATCCATCTGCCTACTTTTCCGGTAATTCCTTTTGAGCGCATTTTATGGGCAATAACACCATGGTCACATTTATCAAAAGCTTTTGCGAAATCTGTGTAAATTACATCAGTTTGTCTTCCATAGCATCTAATGCCATATCATAGTGGTCCAGCAACTGCGACAGGCAAGAGCGCCCTGTTCTGAAACCATGTTGTCCGGGGTTATGGAGATGCTGTGATTCCATGTATTTTGTGATCTTACTTCTTAGCACTCTCTCAAAAATTTTATGATGTGCGATGTTAGTGCTATCGGTCTGTAATTTTTTGCCTCTGCCTTATTTCCTCCTTTATGAAGTGGTGCTATCTCTGCTGTTTTTAGTATATCAGGAATAACGCCAGTATCTAGGCTTTGTCTCCACAGAATGTGAAGGGCCTGCGATAGTGGTTTTTTACAGTTCTTGATGAATATGGAGTTCCAAGAATCCGGGCCTGGTGCGGAGTGCATAGGCATACTGTTTATGGCTTCTTCAAAATCCAGTGGGGATAGGGTGACGTCTGATATATGATTTGATGTTGGTATCATATCCATGAAAAATTCATTTGGGTTATCGATCTTTAGTGCGTTTAATGGCTCGCTGAAGACAGAGTCGTATTGCTTCCTCAGTAGCTCGCTCATTTCTTTGTTGTCATCGGTGAAAGTTCCATCTTCCTTTCGCAGGGGCCCGATACTAGATGTGGTTTTTGATCTTGATTTTGCATAGAAGACTCTCACCCTCGGATGTTCCCTCACCCTGTAGAAGCCAGTGATAACTATGTGAGAGATGCTTTCATTAATGGGCTAGGTTCTGCCACAATAAGGCAGCGCTTACTTGAAAATAGAACTTTAGACTTACAGTCAGCCTTTGACCAGGCTCACACTCTAGAAACGGCACAGAAACTTTCTGCCTCTTATGCTCAGCCAGGGGTTACAAATGCTGCCATGGCACTCTCATTAGACCTGGAGGACTTAGGAGGACAAGAAAGTGCAGAAGAAAAAGTTGACACAGTTTCTGCAGCTACAACTAGTGGTTTTAAGTGCTTCTTTTGCGGTTACACTCGACATCCTCGCAGTCGATGTCCGGCTAGAGAGGCTCTGTGTATGAATTGCAAGAAAAAGGGTCATTATGCTAAGGTCTGCCGATCTCTGAAACAGACTAATAGTGCTTCAAACACCCAACATTCCGCTGCTATGCTTGCTACTTTAGCTGGGACTTCGCCCGCATGCCTCAATAAATCAGTGCTTAGCTCTAAGATCAATGGTATTCCAGTCAGTGTACTGATTGATACTGGTAGCTCTGAGAACTTTATTCATAAGAATATTGCCGACCAGAGTGGGTTACTCGTCTATCCTGACAATGGGGCAGTTTCTATGGCTACTGTATCGTTCTCTTCAAAATTCCTGGGTCAGTGTTCTGTAGACTTAGAATTACAAGGAGAAACTTACCATGGTGTGAATCTCAAAGTGATTCTCAAAGCTGATGCATTCTCACGTGTATGTGGTGCCACCAGAATGGATGAATTAAGGGAATTGCATGACAATCTGTGTCACCCTGGAGTGTCTCGTATGGCTCATTTTGTCCGATGTCGAAATCTGCCTTATTCTGTGGAGGAAGTGAAGAAGATGACTAATTCTTGCTCTGCATGCTCTGAACTTAAACCTCGGTTTTGCAAGTTTGACTCTGGGCATTTGATTAAAGCTACTCAGCCATTTGAAAGACTCAACATAGATTTTAAAGGACCACTTCCATCACATTCAAGGAATAAATATATCCTTACTGTTGTAGATGAATTCCCTAGATTCCCTTTTGCATTCCCTTGTTCAGATATGACTACTGGTACAGTAATTCAGTGCCTGGTGCAGTTGTTTGCAATCTTTGGTATGCCTGCATATATACACTCTGATAGGGGAACTTCGTTTATGTCGGAGGAGTTGAAAGATTTTCTACTAAAAAGAGGGGTAGCAACTAGCCGTACGACTCCTTACAACCCTAGAGGAAATGGCCAGGCTGAGAAGTACAATGGGATTATTTGGAAGACAGTGCTGCTAGCTCTTAGGACGAGAGGCTTAGATGAATCCCAGTGGGAAGTTGTTCTTCCTGATGCACTCCACTCTATTCGATCACTGTTGTGCACCTCTACAAATTGTACACCACATGAACGATTCTTCCAGCATACAAGAAGGTCTACTTCAGGGCGAACACTACCTACGTGGCTTGCTTGCAGAGGCCCTGTCCTCCTAAAACGTCAGGTGCGTCAAAGCAAAAATGATCCTCTAGTTGATGAGGTTGAGGTCGTAGATGTGAATCTGGAATATGCCCATGTCAAGTTCCCGGATGGCAGGATTACTACTGTATCATTAAGACACCTCGCACCCATGGCCACAGAGGGTTGCGAGAGTTTTGACCCCAATCTCAACATTCAACAGCAACACCCAGCGATTGTGAAAGATGGGGTAAACCCCAACCCGCCTCATCCTGAACGGCCTCATCCTGAACTACCTCATCCTGGACTACTTCGTTCCGAACCTTCCTTTCTTCTGACATATAGATTTTTAAGATTAATTAAAATATATGGAAACTAATTATACAATTTATTGGCTGGTGTGTAGGGCTTCACACTCTCAGAACTAGCCATCAAGTAACTATCAAAACGCATATATCTTCGTTTTCACTTCAGTTATATTTATGACAAAGGATTTTAAATGTAGCCTATATTTCTACCTTTGTGATGACATAAATACTTTCGTTAATTACAATATCTAGATCAAACTAACATTGATTTTCAAAACGTTGTATATTTTCCATCAATGGAGAGCATCAGCCAAGAAGCCTTCTTTAAAATATGAATATCTTTCCTCACCCAATAAGATCTAATCTCTGAATAAAACCCAAAAAACGACTTGATTGTAACCTATCCACCGCTGCCCATTGGATGGGGGGAGAGGGGGTTATGTGTAGGATAAACATATCAATTGTGACACTATAGCCCTCCATATATGTCAGTTGCTTAAATTATAAACTGTACTTGTGGTCGGTCTCGAGCCCATTGTTGATGTGACAATGTGCATTGACTTTTGTAACTAGCTTATCAACATTATAACTTCCTTGGCTATATGAATTGTGGGGCTCGTTCCCTGGGCCCATTATGTGCCTCTGTAACACTCCACTATCGCCCATAGGATGGGTATGGGGTGCATAATAAATGAACTAAACTAAGCTCTGCCTTTTTGATAACATATACAATTGTAAGCTTTATTTGTGAATCTTAATTAATTAAACAATATATCACAGAGCCTGTAGGGTTCGGTGAGATGAGCGAAGAGACATGGGAGATTTTACATAAGTACAGTACATGGTAGTTTAAGTAGCGAACGCATGTCAACGAATAACGAGTATATATAACAAACTATTGTCCTATGAAGTTGATTTAACTTCCAAACATATATTTTTTAATAAATGTTAAATGTTTTCTGGCTAGTTATGTTAGATTTTATTAAAAATACGTATTCTACTTGTTAACATTATAATTTAAATTTGTGATAATTTGTGCAGAGAAGTGTGACAACTGGATATGCCAACAAACACTTTCCAAACAACGGTATATCTTGGATAAGTCGCTTCACAACATTGACGCTTGGACCGTCGACTTCCTTTGATGCTACTTATTTACTTATTTCATAATGAAATTATATTGGTTTGGAGTAAATATATGTTTTCTCATGTTCTGCTTTCAGCACCCACATTATAGTGAGTAAATATACCATATTACTTCATTACTTAAATAATGCTAGGAGGGTTTGAGTAGCTTTGGGTCTTTAGTGGACAGAATCTCCAATAGATGGGACGAGAGTCGCCCCATATCTCTCGCCCGAGCAAGAGTCGAAACTTAATTTAAAATTGATATATCTTTGTCTTCGAACATGATATATTTATTTGGTGCAATCATAATAATGTTCATATCTCGGTCTTTCTGGAGGCATATAAGACTTTAGGCTTTATTAGCGTATCTTTGTTAATTAGACAATATATCGGCAAGTGCGTAGGCGTCTGTACTCCATGCCCGACAAGCTACTGAGCGCTACTATAAAAACATATGTNAAAAGTACGTTTTCTTTTATGGTTTATTTCCATTTTCAATATTTGTCACAAGGAGGATTAAAAAGGCCACGTTCTGTAGAGCGCTAATGTACAATGTCATCCATAATAAGCACTTTTTCCTTAATAAGGTATTTCCATACTGTTCCCCCATTTTCTAAGATCATTTTCTAGCTAAGATTGCATATTGAACAACAAAATAAGTTCAACCCTGTTACCGAGGCAGGATTACCCAGGTCTTTTCCAAAATCTAAAACTTATCCAATTTATACCCATGTTTTCGTGTTCTGTCTTGTGTTATATTTTTAATACCTTATTAATATCCTCCTTTGTTATATCCATCATCCACTTTAAACCTCTATCATGTCACCCCTGACTCTTCGCATTTCCAGTGAATGCAATTTAAGCTTTGTTAATCTTCTTCATATGAAAGATTTCTAGTTTGGGGAATTAACTTTGTCATCCTACGTTGGATACGTTCAAGTGAATTTATATCCATTCTATAGTACAGCTATCAAAACTGAACTGCATAATCTAAATGGGGCCTAACCAGAGCAAGATATAACTGAACACCACCACCAGGTGTCTTGTTACTAACGCTTCGATTAATAAATCCCAGTGTCCTATTTGCCTATTTCGATCATTTATGCATTGATCCTTTGGTTTTAAATTCATACTAATCATAACACCCAGATTACTCGTACTTGTAACTCTATCATCATTACCTAGCCTCAGAACATTACATTTATCAGCATTAAACTGCATCTGCTAATCTTTTGACCATTTCAAACCCTATTTAGATCAACTTGAAGTGATAGCGATCGTCTTCCGTGTTAATTTCCCTACCGATTTTTGCATTTGTATGTTCTTAGATAGACACATAATGAGTTTTGTTGAATATAAATAAGAGCGGCCTCGTATGGGCCAATACAGGCCTTTTTTCAGTTTCGTTCATTATTATGTTTTTATACATTGAAAATGAGCATACAAAGATATTAAATACATCAGTACCAACTGAAACTTGAAACAATGGATATAAATTGGGAAAGATACACAGGAAAATCACATGAAAATACTGGTTTGGAAATGGTGTTTAATCTATTAAAGACATAACTATTAACGTAATAGATGTTTCATGTATAATTCAAATTCATATATACCTCTTGAAACACTCAAGCGATCCAATGTCCGGTATAATTTTTCCAGAAATCTACTATCACATTTTTAAACCACTATTTACCCAGGTATTTTCTAATCTAACTTTATCCAATTTACTAACTGCTCTTATATTACAGCTTTATTTATATTCCATTTTATACCCCTTTCAGTAAATTGAATCCTTTAATAAAGTTAACCGTTACTCTGGCGGGACCAATTACACCTGTCCCTACAATCTCACCTTTACACTCCCACGGCCAATACAAGCTGCGACTGGAAGCATAATCTCGCATCTTGTGCTTCTGTGTCTTAGTGTCACCAAGGATTAAAGGTTTAAGTACTTCTGTCTCCGCAGTGCTTGTTGTATTCCAAGATGCTTCCTCTTTTGGCTGTGTTTTGCCTGTGTTTGGTTACGCTCGTCCAGGGCGACGCAAGCATTCAGGTAAGTTTCTTTCATTGTTTGTCTCGGGTAATTTCTTCGTGGTTTACGCCATTAAGTGTCTATTGGTTTTGAATTTTGAATTGTCATAAATTTAATCAAAACTAGAACAATAGATTTTAATACCCATACTATATGTTATTGGTATATTGTATAAGGTTTACAGTTTTTATATTACAACCTGACGAATCCCACAGAACATCCGATGGATTGGAACGTCTACTACAATATGGAAGATATTGAGAAGTTCCTAAACTGGGAGAAGGAAATGGGAGACTGCTTCATGCGGGTGCTAACGGCAGCCACCACGGAGGGGAAGTGGGGGGCGCCATGTCCTGGTGGTTAAGGTCACAGACCCATGCTCCATGAACCCAAGACGAAGATCTGGATCGAAGCTGGTAAGAGCGGAGCTTGTTTGTCCTGACTACTCAATAGTTAACAATAACAGTGTATATAACAATTATAAGTAAGAGTTAATAATGATAAGTGACAATATGAAATAATAGCTAACTATTTCTTATCTCTATCCCGTTGTTTCAGGTATCCATGCTCGTGAATGGACCTCTCCTGCCGTCTCTGTCTATCTTGAACCTGCTGATTACAGACGAGTCTTGGCGAAACCTGCTGAAGATGACGGAGTGGTACATCGTGCCTGTGGTCAACCCGGACGGCTATCATTACACTTCACCTCCGAGAGTGCCAGGTCAGTGAGTGTACGTGTACATGATATGCAACACCGTGCAGTGTTCATGCCATACAACCTCGTACAGTGAACACCACATACAAGACACCTGCAGTTTTACAGCATATACATGCCAATAAAATCTGCACATTATTGCCCACAAGCATGTTTATGCCAAGTCATGACCAGTAATGATACATATAGCAGTTTATTATGGGAAATAATACCAACCTCACGGTTAGTTTTTTTTTAAATTTCATTGTCATGATTCTAACATTACTGTTTACTCTAGGCTGTAGAGAAAGAACCGCCGAAACTACCTTGATGGATGGTGCAAAGGAGTAAACCTGATCCGTGACTTGGGTACCTGGAATGGAGCTTCAGCACGCCAGTCGACACATGTAGTGAGACAAAGGCGTCACACCCTTCACTGAACCAGAAACCCAAGGTCTTCAAGCAATCATGGAAACAGTGGGTGGCATTGACCTGTTCATAGCTTTTCGAGGCTATGGCCAGTCTATCGTTTATTCTGTGTTGCGGAATGACATTCCTCCAGCAAACATCCAGGAACACGAAAGTCTGGCTATGGTATTTGCTCATGCTGTGAGCTATACGTCTCGTGTAGACATGAGCTATGAGATAAGCGAATCAGGAACTGTACGGTCTAGCCTCCGAAGACACTGAAGATTTGGCACCCGATGCCCAGAATAGGTTCTTGTATACCATTGATATGGACTTCTTCATTCAGAGTCATATTAGCAGCGCTCTGGAGGAGACCACTGCCAGTATCATGTGTGTGGTCCGTCATAATACCAACACGGGGGTCACTGTACTAACCCTTGGTAGCAACCTTATGTATAGTGACTAACCATGTGTATATTCACTATACATATGGTTGGTACTAAGGCAGGAGTTACTTCTGGAATCAACATTATTTATGTAAGTAATTCCTAAATCTGAAGTTTAAATCCTAAAATAAAACGATAATAAAAAAACCTACCAGTTTTTATTTAAACTGCTATTAGACAAGTCTAACAAGTAGATTTACAACAGTAGGCCGGTATTTAGCCCATGTAACAACCGGTCTTGTTACGTAATGTTCCACTTGATGTAGTTATTTACTTGAATATATGTTTAGTATTTATGTATTTTATAATGAAGAGTGTATCAAAATTTGTTTGAATCTGAAGTTTCCTTTTGTTTACCCCCCTCCCTGCTCTGCTCGTTGTTGCCGTGAGGGGGGCTTAGTGGGTGGCTGCTGGAGTGTGATCCTCCTTGGGACAGTCCTGTCCTTTTCTAGCCTTGTGCTCCTGCTGCTGTCCTCTCAAATTTTGCTGAGCACCTTTTCCTTTTCCTTCTGTTTCGTTTTTCTCTCCCTCTTCTCCTATCTGCTTGCCGTTTCCTGCCGACCTTTTGCTTGTTTTGGTTATTCCTTTGGACTTCCTCTATTTTGACGCCCGGGTGCTTGGGGAGGCATACTCTTGCACCCGTAGAACTGTAGTACCCAACGTCTCGAGCGAGGGGGAACCTTTTATTGTCAATCCCCCTTTCGTCACTGAACCCGATC
>WNGS01165743.1:20366-35689 GCA_020271785.1 Procambarus virginalis | reverse complement strand
TTCACTTGTTGAAGGCACTTTGGCTAGCCTGTGAGGCCTCACTCGTTGAGGTGTATAACAGTAACTTGTCTTTGGTAGGACAACTTTCTTCCTCTTAACACCCTACAGAACGATTAATGCTCCTACCAGACATAGTCTTGGCCAAAAATGTTCAAAGTTACTATGAAAATAAAAAAGTTATTTAAAAAAATATTTCACTTATGGCGCAGCACTGTGTATAACACGAAGGATGGACGCACATGGGTTGACCAGTGTTGGACTGGTTCACTTGGCGTGGGGCAGCTAAACCACCTTACGTAGGCTGCCAGGAGAATATTTTTTAAGGAACCTTCAGCCTGTGCACATTGCTTTTAGAAAACTTATTTATTTGTTATTACATAATTACTAGTACTTATTTCATTTGTTTTTGTTCTAAAATTAATGGTAATTCCTGTACACACGGTGGTCCCTCCGACGCTCTCCTCCCACCCTCCCGACACCAGACATAGTCTTGGCCAAAACTGTTCAAAGTTACTATGAAAATAAAAAGGTTATTTAAAAAAATATTTCACTAATGGCGCAGCACTGTGTATAACACGAAGGATGGATGCACATGGGTTGACCAGTGTGGACTGGTCCACTTGGCGTGGGGCAGCTATACCACCCTACGTAGGCTGCCAGGAGAATATTTTTTAGGGAAACTTCAGCTGTGCACATTGCTTTAGAAAACTTATTTATTTGTTATTACATAATTACTCGAGTACGTATTTCATTTGATTTTTTGGTATCTACAATAATGGTAATATCCTGTACACAGGTGGTCCCTCCACGACGCTGCTCCTCCCACCATCCCGACCACCACCCACCCACCCCACCCCCTCCTACACTATGCGCCTCGAGTCACGGGCAGATGGGATTAATACAGTATGGCCCGACCGCACTGTTTTCATATACCTATATATCCGTCCAAACTCCTCGTTAATTCCAGGTCCTGTGGCTATTTTGGGGCCGGCATACTCTGTCTGATAACTTTATTATCCGATTGAGATTTTGGCCGTATTAAGGCTTTTTTCGGATGTTCGAATCCCGGATCATCGCGGGGTTACAGTACCTGTAAACATTACAATGAAAACCCACATTGGTAGTTTTGCTAATCGGCCAAGTCATGAATTTCATTGATTAATATCAGATTAACCGAACAGCAAAACCCTCTGGATGACCTGGGGATTATCAAAAAAAAAATCAATCAGGTGAAATGTAATGAATCCAATTGTGGTGGGTGGAGCACCCTGAGTGACCCATTCGGAACTATACAGCCGCCGAATATAGATATATTACGGACTTTGACATCGTGTCAATGTAAAAGGACGTCTAGGCCTACCGGGAAACCACGAGCCAGAAACCTGGCCCCCTCAGAAGGAAGAAGAAGAAAGAGAGTCCCCACCTACACCTTTTAACAGAATAGCCTGCCTCTACGGGTTGGAAAACCCAAGTGGGGTCCAAAGGGACCCAAGACCCCATACCTATGCCCATCTCTTCCCAACCCAGCCCACTCCCCAACTCTCCTGGAATGTCCAACATCAGGCCCTGGGGTCCATCCCCCCACAGCCCCAGCCTCAAGAAAAAACTGGGGCAGCCAAAAAAAGCAGGGTAGGACCCCGTTGCCACGGCTGCAGGAACCAACTCGAATGCCGCCATCACCACCCCCCCCCACCCCCCGTCAAGGGGAACGCCACCGGAAACTGCCCGAGTCTTAGAATCCTCTAAACCCTGCCCCATCCCCGAAGCCCTCAGATGTCTTTGGAGCCTGTACGCAGGGGGCACGGAGACCAAATGACCCCCAGCAGGGGAAGGAACGAGGGGGGGTGCAAATTGAACCAAGGTCAAAGCGACCAAAACCAGAGTCCTGGTTCCTATAACACAAAGCAGGCAGCCTCTGGGTTTCCGGGATAGCAATCAACTTAGCACGTTGCAGGCAGCCTAAATCTAGCATGCAATGCCTGAACCTGCACCTGTATAACACTATCATTAGTGAAATGGGTGAATTGAGTCGTAAACAAGCAGCAATGCTCGGCAGGGAACGAAGGGTGTCAGCCCGACCCAACTGGCAGCATGATTGAGGCAAAAAAAACAATGGTATGTGTCACTGAGACATGGGATCATAGGGAGCAAACCCCTCCCAGAACACTCGCAAAACGGCAAGTGACAGGACCCAGAGGTTGCATCCATCCGCCCACCCCTTGTGCCCCTGCAGGGTTTTCCCACGGGCCTTAGACTGTATCAGCTAAGGGTAAGCCCCAGGCAGTGGGGTACATGGGTGCGATCCATACCCAATTCTCCAAATCACTCTTCTAAACTGAACTCCGGGGACGTGTCCCCTCATTGGGGGCCCAAGCAAGGTGGGGGGTCACCACCCTGAAACCACAAGAAGGTCAAGACCCTAATCCATAGACAGGGGGCAAGGAACGAACAAAGGCAGACGCCCACCCCACCAGGCAGGAACTCAAAATAAAAGAAAAACCCACAAGAGGGCAACATACATAAGCGGAATAGAGGCCAGCCGGCTATATTAGGTTGACAAGCTGGTGCAGTACCCGCTGGTGCCGGCTACAAGGTGCAAACTACCTCTACCAAAGAGTGAACAATGGAGAAAGAAAACCCCAGCACTCCCAGAGTGGTCAAATACCGCGAAGCCAAAAGAGCTAACAGAGGTAGACCCCAGGTGACTTCTGGAAGGTAACCCCAAGCCCCAAAGGCAGTACTTACAGGGCAATGGGGACAGAGAACCCTAAGCCCATGCAGCCCCGAGTGCCTGTGATGATTACTCCCAGCTCTCACGCCACCGTAAAGACAGTACTGGACACAAGGCACACTACAGAGAAAAACAGGAGCGGGCTAGTCACACGCCACAGCCTCAAAACACATCGGCCGAGAACTGGGGTGTGGATCATTTCTCTGTTTTGATTTGGGGAGTTCTGTCCACTCGTTAGCTTTCAATAGAAGTTTTAACTAGTATAAGGGTTTGTTTTGGGGCGCGTTACCTTTGTGGGCCTGGCCATGATCCTGTGATGGCAGACATAGAATGCTCCAAAATCGCATGTGTATTTCTATAGACCACTGCTCCTTGTGGCTCTCCTGACGGGACAGGTTCTGGCTCGTGGGGTCCCTGTAGGCCAGAACTCCATCACACTTGACTGATGCCAAAGTTTAATACTGTACATATCAGCCTGGATAGCTCCGTGACGAGGACGAAGGGCCCCCACCCCCCAGAAAAGGGACGAAAACTGAACCCAAGGAAAAAAGGGTCTAGAACCACAACAAAATCCGAGGCATGTAGGAGGTACACACTAAGCACCCTAAAGGTGATTAGTGATTTAGGGTGATTAGAGGATTACCCTAAACAGTGCCAAACAGATGGAAGAAGAACCAAGGATGCTAGAAATTACAAAGTGATGAGGAAGGGAAAGTATGGTCTTTAAGACGAGATCTTTCAAAAGAAGACAGAGAAGCTAAAACTGAGCCTCGTCGAGGAAAATGTCTCAAATGAGAGCAGGAATGAAGAAGAAATCAATTCTTTTTCTGTGGAGACCCCTTCGGCTCCCCGAGCTATACCAGGCTGATGTGTATGTATTAGACCGTGACAACAGTCAATCAAAGGAGTTCTAAGCCTACCAGGGACCAGAGCCAGAACCTGGCCCCCTCAAGAGAGGCACGAGGAGCAATGGCCTAAAGACACCCCCGTGTAATTGGAAGCAGTCTTTGTCTGCCATCTACCAGGTCAGGCACCCAGAAAGGTAGGAATCTCAAAACAAACTACTGCTGATCAAATAATTGCAAACCTAAAGCCGAACTAGCAACAGAACTCCTCAATCAAAACCAAGGAAACAAGTATGACGTCACCACAAACGGCGCGCATCCGTCTGAGCAAACCCCCCCCCCCCGGAAGGGATGTGGTGGTCCCAGACCTCCACGCCAGCACTCTCCTCAGTTCATGAGGCAGTTGTGTTGGTGAACGGTCGATCGATTTGGCTCCACTCTTTGCGCAGCGCTGCAGTGCAGTGCAGTGTTGCTGCTGTTTTGGTAGTGTGTGAGCCAGACATAACACACGAGTACTGGGCTGCATGCACCTAGGGTCGCCTTCCCTAGGTGTCCTGTAAGTACTGCTTTTGCGGCTTCAGGGTTGTCTTCTGTGAGCCGTTCAGGAGCAGCTACCTCCGTGTAGTTCTGTCGCTGCTGGTGATTGCCCGCCCTCGGGGGTTCAGCTGGGGTGGTTCTTACTCCTGTTTCCCTTGGGTTAGGAGGTAGTTTCATCACTGGCTGGGGCATGAGGTACTGTGCAGCTGTCTGATATACGCATAGTGACTGGTTCTGTTCTCCTGGAGATGTTGTGCTTTTGCGGGGTTTTTCTTTTGTTTTAGTTTTGCTTTGTTTTGCCTGAGGGGGGGTCTGCCAGTTGTGGTGGTAGGACCACAGGTAGGTTTTTGGTGGCCCTCCACTAGGTCCCCGTGCTGCACACGTTGCAGGGGTTCAGCTTTTAGATTGTTTTCTTGGTAGCTCTGGAATAACCTGTCAGCAGTACCTCGCCTGGGCTTCCCTTAGCAGTCAGCCTAAGGGCTCTGGAAACCCCCATTGGGACTCAGTGGTCCAATGAAATTACCTCAGTGTAATTACAGGACGAGAGCTACGCTCGTGGTGTCCCATCTCCCCAGCACTCTGTCATATAATGCTTTGAAATTACTGACAGTTTTGGCCTCCACCACCTTCTCACTTAACTTGTTCCAACCGTCTACCACTCTATTTACAAAAGTGAATTTTCGTATATTTCTCCGGCAGCTTTGTTTCGTTAGTTTAAAATTATTACCTCTTGTTCTTGAAGTTCCAGGTCTCAGGAATTCTTCCCTATCAATTTTAACGATTCCTGTTACTATTTTCAATGTAGTGATCATATCACCTCTTTTTCTTCTATCTTCTAGTTTTTGCATATTTAATGCCTCTAACCTCTCCTCGTAGCTCTTGTCCTTCAGTTCTGGGAGCCACCTAGTGCCATGTCGTTGCACCTTTTCCAGTTTGTTGATGTGCTTCTTAAGATATGGGCACCATACAACCACTGCATATTCCAGCTTTGGTCTAATAAAAGTCGTGAACAATTTCTTTAGTATTTCTCCATGTATTTAAAAGCAATTCTGAGGTTAGAAAGTGTAGCATAGGCTCCTCGCACAATGTTCTTAATGTAGTCCTCAGGTGTCAGTTTTCTATCTAGAACCACCCCTAGATCCCTTTCTTTGCCAGAATTCTTTGAAGATTTCTCACATAATTTATAGGTTGTGTGGCGTCGATGTTCTCCAATTCCACATTCCATAACATGGCATTTATTCACATTAAATTCCATTTGCCAAGTGGTGCTCCATATACTTATTTTGTCCAAGTCTTCTTGAAGGGCATGACAATCGTCTAGGTTTCTTATCTTCCCTATTATCTTAGCATCATCAGCAAACATGTTCATGTAATTCTGTATTCCCACTGGTAGATCGTTTATGTAGACAATGAACATTACCGGTGCAAGAACTGAACCCTGTGGTACTCCACTTGAGACATTTCTCCAGTCCGATACCTTGCCTCTGATTTCGGCCCTCATTTTTCTGTCAGTTAGGAAATTTTTCATCCATGTTAGTAGCTTACCTATCACTCCTCCAATATGTTCCAGTTTCCAGAACAATCTCTTATGGGGAACTCTGTCAAAAGCCTGTTTTTAGGTCCAGATAGATGCAGTCAACCCAACCATCTCTTTCCTGTAAAATCTCTGTGGCTTGATCATAAAAACTGAGCAAGTTCATTACACACGATCTTCCAGATCGAAAACCATACTGTCTGTCTGATATTATATCGTTTTCCTCCAGGTGTTCTACCCATTTAGTTTTAATTATTTTTTCCAATATTTTGACTAATACACTTGTCAATGATACAGGTCTATAATTTAGGGGGTCTTCCCTGTTTCCACTTTTGTAGATTGGAACTATGTTAGCCTTTTTCCACACATCAGCTACAACTCCTGTACACAGGGATGCCTGAAAAATCAGTTGAAGTGGAATGCTGAGCTCAGGTGCACATTCTCTCAGAACCCATGGTGAAACTCCATCTGAACCAACTGCTTTGTTCTTACTTAGCTCCTTTAGCATTTTTTCCACTTCATCTCTAGACACCTTTTATGTGCTCTATGTTGTTCTCTGGAATTCTTACCGTGTCTGGTTCCCTAAAGATTTCATTTTGTACAAACACACTTTGGAACTTTTCGTTTAATGTTTCACACATTTCCTTTTCATTTTCCGTGAATCTATTTCCCATTTTCAACCTCTGAATATTATCCTTTACCTGCAATTTGTTGTTTATGAATTTATAGAATAGACCTGGTTCTGTTTTACATTTGTCTGCAATCCCTTTTTCAAAATTTGTTTCTGCCTCTCTCCTCACTACCGTGTAGTTGTTTCTGGCATCTTTGTATCGCTGGTATGTTTGGGGGTATGGCCTTTTCCTGTATCAATTTCATTTTTGTGTCTTTTAGTCTCTGGCCCTCTCGCAATTTCTATTGAACCAATCCTGTTTCCTAGTTCTGCATCTCTGTTTTGGTATCAATTTGTTTGTGGCTTTATCATATATTTCACAAAACTTGACATACATCTCATTCACTTCCTCCTCTAGCATCAAGTCTGTCCAATTATACTCACTAAAAAAATTTCTAAGGTGGCCATAATGTCCTCTCCTGCAGTCAGGTTTTTCAACTGCTTCAACCTCCTTATTTTCTTCCAGATTATAACGCATTGCACACTTTATTCCCTAAAAGACATGGTCACTTTTACCCAAGGGAGGAAGGTACTGAATGTCAAATATCTCTTCCTCCTTCCTGGTAAATATCAAATCTAGCATGGAGGGAACGTCCCCTTCCCTCATCCCCATAGCTTGTTTAACATGTTGATACAAGAATGTTTCCAGGATGAGGTCTACAAATCTACAGGTTCAAAAATCTTCTGTTTTAGCTTCATATGCTTCCCAGTCTATGGATTTCAAGTTGAAGTCACCAACTATCAACAGTCGTGATCTATCGTTATCCGCTCTCGCTATAATCTCTCATTGTTATAAGACCTTCGCGTTTACTATCTAGCTCCTCCTTTGACCATGTGCTGCTTGCGGTGGACTATATGCATTTATGATCATTAATTTATCATCCTCATAGCAGACCTCTAGTGCTATTATGTCAACTTCTTGTGGATTACCTCCGAGTCCCACCTCGCCTTGTGCGAGTTTGAAGATTGCTCTGTCCCCCTGTTTTGCGGTGACATTCACCATCTGCCTCCGCCTTGCTGCTTGTTGGGATCAGCGACACCTATGACCTGGAGTCCTACGAGTGGTGTTCTTTGCTTGTACTCCATTCATCCAGTCCACTGAGACTGATATTTGGGTGCAGGCAGTTTTAGCGTTGCATGCAAGGTTCAAGTTGCAGCAACATGCGAGGTTGGTTGCCTTTCCGGATGCCCTGCAGCTGCCCCGCTGAATTATACTGTAGTGAGATTCGGGTGGCTTCGGGGATTACCCCTTCCGGATCGGAGGCGGAGGCATTCGAGCCTGGTCCTCCTGCCAGAACTTTTGGGCCACGCCAGTGGGCCCCT
Source organism: Procambarus virginalis (assembly GCA_020271785.1). Classification (NCBI taxonomy): domain Eukaryota; kingdom Metazoa; phylum Arthropoda; class Malacostraca; order Decapoda; family Cambaridae; genus Procambarus; species Procambarus virginalis. Next base: position 28,049 of record WNGS01165743.1, on the reverse strand, counting down.
TTCATCCCTGCTTTTCTGGTGGACTCTGCTTTTTCTCCAAAGGCTGAGGGTTTGGAGGACGGCTCGGCCCCAGGTCCTGGCGTGGAGGATTCCAGGGCTGGGGAGTTGACAACTTGGGGGGGGGGGGCCTGAGCCCCACTTGTCCCTGCTTGGGTGTTTGGTACCCTCAGTGCAGGGCTTGTTGTTACAGGGGAGGGGCTTTTCCTTTCCCCCTCCCTGTACATTTTTGTTAAGAGTTCAACTCCTTCCCGGGTTCGGGTGTAATTACCCACCGTGTAGTTACAGGATGAGAGCTACACTCGTGGTGTCCCGTCTTCCCAGCACTCTGTCATATAACGCTTTAAAACTACTGACGGTCTTGGCCTCCACCACCTTCTCACCTAACTTGTTCCAACCGTCTACCACTATTTGCGAAAGTGAATTTTCTTATATTTCTTCGGCATCTGTGTTTCGCTAGTTTATATCTATGACCTCTTGTTCTTAAAGTTCCAGGTCTCGGGAAATCTTTCCTATCGATTTTATCAATTCCTGTTACTATTTTGTACGTAGTGATCATATCGCCTCTTTTCCTTCTGTCTTCTAGTTTTGGTATATTTAATGCCTCTAACCGGAGGGAGCCAGCCGGCCGAGCGGACAGCACACTGGACTTGTGATCCTGTGGTCTCGGGGTAGATCCAGGGCACCGGCGAGAAATAATGGGCAGAGTTTCTTTCACCCTATGCCCCTGTTACCTAGCAGTAAAAAAGGTACCTGGGTGTTAGTCAGCTGTCACGGGCTGCTTCCTGGGGGTGGAGGCCTGGTCGAGGACCGGGCCGCGGAGACACTAAAACCCCGAAATCATCTCAAGATAACCTCTCCTCATCGCTCTTGCCCTTCAGTTCTGGGAGCCACTTAGTAGCATGTCTTTGCACCTTTTCCAGTTTGTTGATGTGCTTCTTAAGATATGGGCACCATACAACTGCTGCATATTCTAGTTTTGGCCTAACAAAAGTCGTGAACAATTTTAGTATATCGCCATTCATGTATTTAAAAGCAATTCTGAAGTTAGAAAGCGTGGCATAGGCTCCTCGCACAATATTCTTTATGTGGTCCTCAGGTGATAGTTTTCTATCTAGAACCACCCCTAGATCTCTTTCTTTATCAGAATTCTTTAAAGATTTCTCAAATAATATATAGGTTGTGTAGGGTCTATGTTCTATTTCACATTCCATAACATGGCCCCTTGCAGCTTACCTCCTGTGAGATCCAGATTACGCCTCGATAATGAAGCCTTCTTTTTTGAGTTTGGCTCCCCTTATCTTTATTGGGTGCATTACAAAATGCCAGAGTCTACCTGGCTGGCAGACTGCCTTTTCATCTTTGGGGGGCTTGGCATTCGTCCTGTCGGAATGTGCACTTGAATGGCGAGATTTGCTTACGGTCGTTAAGGTTTCCCTGGGGGTGAGTTGGAGCACCTCAAGGTGTGCTAGTTCGCTCCCGTCCTTCTTTATGATGTCGGCCAGGTGCGGCTTCACATGCAGGTTCCCTTTCAGCATCCCTGGTGGCCGAGGATTTGTGTGCCTGTGGGCATTTTGCTTCAGTTCTTGCGCTGCTTTTCCCTGCTGGAGCTATCTTCGGACTGTCTCGTGCTGGGTGTGGAGGAGCTGGGTTCCGAGCCAAGGTCCGGTGTGCTTGCTTCGGCAGCTCGGGTGCCAGCTGCCTTGGTGAAGTTGTATGTGCCGTTTCTGAGGGAGGTGGTGTCTGTCCTTCGCTTCTCACCTCGCGTGCTGACAGGTGGTGCTCGTTCAAATTTTGGAAACGTCTTATGGCCCTGGCTCTTACATTTTCATCACTTTTTTGTCCGTTGCTGTTTGCAGAGTCTGCAGTGGTGCTTTTTCTGCTGGCGGCTTCATCCTGTGACAGCCTTTGTCAGACTTGTAGATTCTCCAAGGGGGGGGGGGGGATGGAGGTCCTGCCTGGAAAGGTCGTGCCAGGTCTAAGGGTTCCTTCGGTTAGCGTAACCCAGTAGTGCCAGATTCAGGGCCAGCATCTCTTCTGGAGCCGTCGGTGTTCTGGTCGGCGTAGTGATCGCTCCTAGCATAGGTTGGGCTCTCGTAGGGGTCGTTGGCCCTTTAGCAGGTTGCCCTGTTCATGGGGAGATAGGGGGGGAGGCTCGCTCTGTTTGTTCTCCCCTGGTCCCATGATTCGTGGGCATTCGGGTCGTTTCTTCCGACCTGTGGTGGCATTGGGTCGCTCCTCCTCCATCGGGGGATCAGGGCTGGCAGGGCGGGCCTCTTCTCCTGCGCTGTCAGGTCATCCAGGAGTGGGTTTGCTTGGGTGTGGTCGAAATGACAACGTCCTTCAGGTGGGATCCACTTGTTTTCAGTTCCGAAACGGGACTGTGCAGATCTGTGATTCAAACTGGACTTATCTAGTCTGAATCCCTGGGACTTTTGCCCCTCCTTTTGGATGACCACTCTCAGGTCTGGCTGCTTTTGGCACCGAGTGCCTGGATGGTGTCTCAGGTCCTCTGGGAAGCGTTTTGGTTTATATATTTTATTGTACGTGTTCCATTTTTCCAAGGTTCAGCGACTGGCTCGGATTTGTCGTGGGGCAACAAGCTTACCACTTTCATTGCCTTCCATTCGGCTTGAATCTGCCACCTCCAGTGTTCACCCGCTTTACAAGATCGTGGTGACCTGTTTGCTTCTGTAGGGGTTCAGGTTCTGGCTTACCTCGACGACTGGCTGGTGGGGGCTCCCCAGCCAGTTCATGTGTCTGCTCCCAGGAATATGGTTCTTCCCAGCTCGCGGGTTCGGGTTCGTGATGATCTAGAGGAAGTCCCTTTTCGTTCCCTCTCGGTTCAGACTTGGCTATGTCTAGTGTGGGACTCTCAGACTGCTCCTTGTCTCTCACTCCTGTGACACTGTTGCAGCTGCGGTTCCGCCTCCAGCTGTTTTTGGAGGGCACACAGGTCACACGTCAGTTGTTGGAGCGGCTGTGTAGGAGCCTGAACTTCGCTGTGCCGTTCTACCAATGGGTCTGATCCAGCTTTGCCGGATGTTCTGGTTTCTTCAGGGTCTTCTTCTGCTCCCCTCGCGATCGATGGGTTCGGATCCCGGGAGCCTTGCATCGGCTGCTGCGTCACTGGCTTCCTCTGCGGGTTTTTCGGGGTTCTGTGCCGTGGCGCTCCCCGAGCCCTCGCTCGATGTGTTCACGAATGCCTCGTCTCTCGGCTGGGGCTTTGTGACAAGTGCTCACCAGGCCGGGCAGGGTCAGTGGGGTCCATCCTTCAGTCGAGCTCACAGCATGGCGAGGGAGTTTACGGCGGTGTGGCATTCGCTTCAGAGGTTTGGGTTGCTCAAGGAGCAATGATCCGGCTCCATTTGGGACTGCTCCACGGTGGTTCATGCCTGAACTGCAGGGTTTGATGCGGTCCTTGGTTCTTTGGAGCTGGTCGCTTCAGGCGACTCGTGTCTGAGTTTTCGGAGTTGGCTCTCCTGGCGGGTCATGTTCAGGAGGTGTCAAACGTCCTGGCGGACGGCCCATCTCAGTTCATTCCCTTTTCCACGGAATGGACGGTCGACACCGACTCATTCAGTTGCCTCTGCCGGACGTACGGGCGCCCAGAGTGGACCTATTCGCTTCGGCGTGGTCGAGGTGTCTAACAGTTTATGTGACGCCCTTCAGACTGCGAGGCCGTTGGGCGATGCCTTTTGGCTGGACTGGTCGAGGTGGAGGTACCTGTACCTCTTCCCTACGGTCGGGTTGTTGCTCTGGATCTGGCTCGGTTGGAAACTTGCCAAGGGAGAGTAGTCCTGTTGGCTCTTGGTGGCTGAGCCTTGCTTTCAGGCGCTTCTTGCTCGATGTCCGAACTCAAGAGTCTTCCCGGGGCTCCCCCCTCTTTCAGCAGATCGGTCAGGTCCGTTACATGGCTGGTTCGATCTTCTCCTCCACTCTTTGCGTCTGGTCTCTTTGAAGCAGGTGTATCACCACTTGTATGGTGATCAGGTGGCTTAATTGATGGTGTCTCACCTGCGAGTTTCGTCTAAACGGCAGTATGAAATTTCCTGGTGGTCCTTTCGGCAAATTTTTGTCTCTGCGTAGGTTGTCTTCAATTCTGATTGGGTTGTTTTGTCTTTTATCAGTTGTTTCAGGACCATCATCTTGTGCCAAATTCAGTCGCCTCGTTTCGTGCGGTGCTGGCGGAGCTGCTGCAGCTTGCTTTCAGGGTGGAAGTTTCTTCTGCTCCGTTCCACAAACGATCTTGGATGTTGTTTCATCTCCAGCCTGCACATGCGCCGCCTGAGCCGTCCTGGTCGTTGGACCAGGTGCTCTCTTTTCTCTCTTCTCCTTGGTTTGTGGGGGGCCCCCTTGGTTCAGGACTGTTTTTCTAAGGCTCTTTCTTGAGGTCTTTGGCCTCTGCGGGTCAGGTCGGAGAGCTTCATGCTCTCCTCCGGCGCAGGGGTTTCTGCTCTTTTGGTCCTGGTGGTCGTTTCGTTCGTTTGCAGTCTTCTCCTCCTTTTATGGTGAAGAATCAGCCTGCTGCTTTCCATAGGGGTCCTTGGGTTGTTGATGCTTGGTTGGTTCAGCCGGGGGTGCATCATGTTTTGTGTGCAGTTGTGGCACTTTGCCAGTATCTGCACGCCATGGCCTTCGTGGCAGGGGACACGCTTTGGGTGGACCTGGTTTCCCTTCTTCCCTGTTCCTAGGTGTGGTTCTCCCAGGACGTCTGCAGGATTATTCAGTCCAGCCAGCCTGCGGTCTATCCCAGTGCCCACGACGTTCATAAGTTCGCGGCTTTGGCTGCTGTTTTTGGGAATATGTCCCGAGCTGACATTCGGGCACGGGGCTTATGGAGGTCAACCAGGTTCCTGGCTGCATGGTGTTTCGTTTATGTTCCTGGGCGTTCTCGGGCGTGTGTAGCCTGGGGCCGCAGGTTGCAGCCATTTGTCTCCACTTCGAATTGAGGAGCGAGAGACAACCGCCTCCTGGGTAAGTTCCTCTTTTTCTGTCTTTGGTTAGGTAGCTCCGGGGAACCAAAAGGGGCTCTCCACAGAAAACCAGCGTTGAATGTAATGAAATGCCATTTCTGGGCGAGACCCGGAGGCTCCCCGGCATCCCTCCCTCCCTCTGGTCAGCGGTTTTTCGCGTATTTTGATACTCTGCCTCTGAACTGAGAAGAGTTGCCGGCTTGAAGGTCTGGGACCCCCCGTCCCCCTCCTGGGGAGAGGGGGTTGCACAGACGGATGCGCTGCGTTTGTGGTGACATCATACTTGTTTCCTTGGTTTTGATTGGGGAGTTATGTTGCTAGTTCGGCTTTCGGTTTGCAATTTATTTGACCAGCAGTAGTTTGTTTTGGAATTCCTACCTTTCTGGGTGCCTGACCTGGTAGATGGCAGACAAAGACCGCTTCCAATTATAGAAGGTGTCTTTAGGCCACTGCTCCTCATGCCTCTCTTGAGGGGGCCAGGTTCTAGCTCTGGTCCCCAGTAGGCTTAGAACTCCTTCGATTGACTGTTGCCATGGTCTAATATATACACATCAGCTCTGTATAGCTCTGGGGAGCTTTCAAGTCTCGCCCAGAAAATGGCGTTTCATTACATTCAACGCAGGTTTTTCTACAAAGTGATATGGGTAGGCAGACCAGTAAAATGGTACACAAAGGCAAACCAACAAAATCACTAGAGAAAGGGGTAGTGAAGAATTAGGAGAGGGAGAAAATGTTTCTGAAAGTTAAAAACATCAACATAGATGGCATGAGATCAAAGATACTGGAGTTAAGTGCTGTAATACAGCTGCAGATATCAGACATTGTTGCACTCGCAGCAACAAAACTTGAAGATGATATTTTAAATGAGGTCATATTTCCAAGGGGCTACTCAGTTTGGAGGCGGGACAGAAAAATTTGTCAAGGCGGTGGCGTTGATGTGCTGGTGAAAGAACACCTAAAGGTAAATGAAATAATGATTGCCAATCCACGAGAAGTTGACATAATAGCACTAGAGATCTGCAATCAGGATGATTAACTGATGATCATAAATGCATATAGTCCACTGCCATGCAACACATGATCAAAGGAGGTGCTGGATAATAAACAAGAAGGGCTTATAACAATAATGAGAGAGATTATAGCAAGAGGTGATAAAGATAGATCATGACTGTTAGTAGTTGGCGACTTCAACTTGAAATCCACAGACTGGGAGGCATATGAAGATAGAACAGAGGAATTTTGGACTTTTAGATTCGTAAACCTCAGCCTGGAAACATTCATGTTTCAACATGTTAAACAAGCTATGAGGATGAAGAAAGGGGTTGTTCCCTCCATGCTGGATTTGATATTTACCAGGAAAGAGAAAGAGACTTGACATTCAGTACCTCTCCCCCTTGGGTAAAAGTGACCCATGTCTTTTTGGAAATAAGGAATGCAATGTGCTATAACCTGGAAGAAAATGAGGTTGAAGCAGTTGAAAAACCTGATTTCAGGAGAGGTCATTATGGGGAACTCAGACATTTCTTTAAGGAATTTGACTGAAAAGATTTGCTGTTAGGACAAAGTAAATGAGATGTATGTCAAGTTTTGTAAATATATAATAAAGGCACAAAAAAATTATACCATAGAGATGCAGAACTAGAAAACAGGATTGGTTCAACCAAATTGCGAGAGGGCCAGAAATCAAACACACAAATGGAATCGACATAGGAAGAGGCCCCAAACATACAAGTGATACAAAGATGCGAGAAACAACTACACGGCAGTAAGAGAGAGGCAGAAAGAAATTTGAAAAAGGGATTGCAGACAAATGGTAAAATAGAACCAGATCTATTCTATAAATTCATAAACAACAAATTGCAGGTAAAGGATAATATCAGAGGTTGAAAATGGGAGATAGATTCACAGAAAAGAAATATGCGAAACCTTAAACGAAAAGTTCCAAAGTGCGCTTGTATAAATTGAAATTTTCAGGGAATCACACACTAAGAATTCCAGAGAACAACAGAGCACATAGAGGTGTCTAGAGACGAAGTGGAAAAATGCTCAATGAGCTAAGTAAGAAAAAAGCAGTTGATCCAGATGGAGTTTCACACCATTGGTTCTGAATGTGCACCTGAACTCAGCATTCCACTTAAACTGATTTTTCAGGCATCCCTGTGTACAGGATTTTAGCCGACTTGTGGAAAAAGGTTAACTTAGTTCCAGTGTACGAAAGTGGCAACATGAAAGACCCCTCAATTATAGACCTGTATCATTGACAAGTGTATAGTCAAAATATTGGAAAAAATAATTAAAACTAAATGGGTAAAACACAAGGAGAAAAACGATACAATATCAGACAGACTGTATGGTTTTCGATCTAGAAGATAACGAGTAGTACAATTTACTCAGTTTCTATGATCGAGCCATAAAGATTTTACAGGAAAGAGATGGTTGGGTTGACTGCATCTATCTGGACCTAAAAAACCAGCGTTGAATTAATGAAACGCCATTTTCTGGGCAAGTCCAGGAGGCTCCCCAGAGCTATCCCAGGCTGATATGCTAATGTCAGACTTTGGCATCAGTCATGTGTATGGAGTTCTTAGGCCTACCGGGGACCACGGCCAGAACCGGCCCCCTCAGAGAGGCAAGGGGAGCAATAACCTATAGAAGCCCCCGTGTGGTTGGAAGCATTCTATGTCTGCCATCGACCGGGACAGGCACCCAG
>WNGS01165743.1:0-11954 GCA_020271785.1 Procambarus virginalis | reverse complement strand
TAGGAAGGCAGTGGCGTTGATATGCTGGTGAAAGAACACCTAAAGGTGAAAGAAATAATGACTGCCAATCCACAAGAAGTTGACATAATAGCACTAGAGATCTACCATGAGGATGATAAAATAATGATCATAATGCATATAGTCCACTGCCAAGCAGTACATGGTCAAAGGAGGAGCTAGATAGTAAATTCGAGATCTTATAACAATAATAATAGAGATTATAGCGAGAGTGGATAACGATACATCACGTCTGTTGATAGTCGGTGACTTCAACTTGAAATCCATAGACTGGGAAGCATATGAAGCTAAAACAGAAGATTTCTGGACCTGTAGATTTGTAGACCTCATCCTGGAAACATTCTTGTATCAACATGTTAAGCTACGAGGATGAGGGAAGGGGACGTTCCCTCCATGCTAGATTTGATATTTACCAGGAAGGAGGAAGAGATATTTGACATTCAGTACCTTCCTCCCTTGGGTAAAAGTGATCGTGTCTTTTTGGGATAAAGTATGCAATGCGTTATAATCTGGAAGAAAATAAGGAGGTTGAAGCAGTTGAAAAACCTGACTTCAGGAGAGGACATTATGGCCACCTTAGAAATTATTTTAGTGAGTATAATTGGACAGACGTGATGCTAGACAAGGAAGTGAATGAGATGTATGTTAAGTTTTGTGAAATATATGATAAAGGCACAAAAAAATTTATACCAAAACAGAGATGCAGAACTTGGAAACAGGATTGGTTCAATAGAAATTGCGAGAGGGCCAGAGACCAAAAGACACAAAAATGGAATCAATACAGGAAGAGGCCAAACCCCCAAACATACCAGCAATGCAAAGATGCGAGAAACAACTACCCGGCAGTGAGGAGAGAGGCAGAAAGAAATTTTGAAAAAGAGATTGCAGACAAATGTAAAACAGAACCAGGTCCATTCTATAAATTCATAAACAACAAATTGCATGTAAAGGATAATATTCAGAGGTTGAAAATGGGAAATAGATTCACGGATAATGAAAGGAAATGTGTGAAACAGTAAACAAAAAGTTCCAAAGTGTGCTTGTACAAAATGAAATCTTTAGGGAACCAGACACAATAAGAATTATAGGGAACAACATAGAGCGCATAGAGGTGTCTAGAGATGAAGTGGAAAAAATGCTCAAAGAGCTAAATAAGAACAAAGCAGATAGTCCAGATGGAGTTTCACCATGGGTTCTGAGAGAATGTGCACCTGAGCTCAGCATTCCACTTCAACTAATTTTTCAGGCATCCCTGTAATTACCTAAGTGTAATCACCTATGTGTAGTTACAGGATGAGAGCTATGCTCGTGGTGTCCCGTCTTCCCAGCACTTTTTGTCATATAACGCTTTGAAACTACTGACGGTCTTGGCCTCCACCACCACCTCCCCCAACTTGTTCCAACCATCTACCACTCTGTTCGCGAAAGTGAATTTTCTTATATTTCTTTGGCATCTGTGTTTAGCTAGTTTATATCTATGACCTCTTGTTCTTAAAGTTCCAGGTCTCGGGAAATCTTCCCTATCGATTTTATCAATTCTTGTTACTATTTTGTATGTAGTGATCATATCACCTCTTTTTCTTCTGTCTTCTAGTTTTGGCATATTTAATGCCTCTAACCTCTCCTCGTAGCTCTTGCCTTTCAGTTCTGGGAGCCACTTAGTAGCATGTCTTTGTATCTTTTCCAGTCTGTTGATGTGCTTCTTAAGATTTGGACACCACACAACCACTGCATATTCTAGCTTTGGCCTAACAAGTCATGAACAATTTCTTTAGTATTTGCCCATCCATGTATTTAAAAGCAATTCTGAAGTTAGAAAGCGTGGCATAGGCTCCACGCACAACGTTCTTAATGTGGTCTTTGGGTGATAGTTTTCTATCTAGAACCACCCCTAGATCTTTCTTTATCGGAATTCTTTAAATATTTCTAATATAATTTATAAGTAATTACCTAAGTGTAGTTACAGGATGAGAGCTATGCTCGTGGTGTCCCGTCTACCCAGCACTCTGTCATATAACGTTTTGAAACTACTGACGGTCTTGGCCTCCACCACCTTCTCACCTAACTTGTTCCAACCGTCTACCACTTTGTTTGCGAAAGTGAATTTTCTTATATTTCTTTGGCATCTGTGTTTAGCTAGTTTATATCTATGACCTCTTGTTCTTAAAGTTCCAGGTCTCAGGAAATCTTCCCTATCAATTTTATCAATTCCTGTTACTATTTTGTATGTAGTGATCATATCACCTCTTTTTCTGCTGTCTTCTAGTTTTGGCATATTTAATGCCTCTAATCTCTCCTCGTAGCTCTCCTCGTAGGTGGTGTGGAGTCTGTTTTCCTATTCCACATTCCATAACATGGCATTTATTCACATTAAATTCCATTTGTCAAGTGGTGCTCCATATACTTATTTTGTCCAGGTCTTCTTGAAGGGCATGACAATCATCTAAATTTCTTATTATCTTAGCATCATCAGCAAACATGTTCATATAATTCTGTATACCAACTGGTAAATCATTTATGTAGACAATAAACATCACTGGTGCAAGAACTGAACCTTGTGGTACTCCACTTGTGACATTTCTCCAGTCCGATACATTGCCTCTGATTACTGCCCTCATTTTTCTATCAATCAGAAAATTTTTCATCCATGTTAGAAGCTTATCTGTCACTCCTCTAATATTTTCCAGTTTCCAGAACAACCTCTTATGTGGAACTCTGTCGATAGCCTTTTTTTAGGTCCAGATAGATGCAGTCAACCCAACCATCTCTTTCCTGTAATATCTCTTTTGCTCAGTCATAGAAACTGAGTAAATTCAATACACAGGATCTTCCAGATCAAAAACCGTACAGTCTGTCTGAAATTATATCATTTCTCTCCAGGTGTTCTACCGATTTAGTTTTAATTATTTTTTCCAGTATTTTGATTATTACACTTGTCAATGATACAGGTCTATAATTAAGGGGGTCTTCCCTGCTTCCACTTTTGTAGATTGGAACTATGTTAGCCTTTTTCCACACATCCACACATATGTGTTGATACATGAATGTCAACAAGATGAGGTTTACAAATCTGCCTATCCAAATGTTCTCTGTTCTTGCCTCGTAGGCCTCCCAGTCTATTGCCTTAAAGTTAAAGTCCCCCAATACCAACAATCGGGATTTATCTTTGTTGGCGCTTACCATAATCTCTCTCATGACCATTTGAGGCCCTCTCGTTTGTCATCCAGTTCTTCCTTTGGCCATGTGTTGCTTGCTAGTGGGCTGTAGGCCTTTAAAATTATCCGTTTATCTTGATTCTAGAGCTGCAATGCCATTATGTCAATATCTCAAGGGTTTTCAAATATTCTCTTACCTTCAGGTGTTCTTTCACCAGCACAGCCACTCCTCCCTAACTACTTTTCTTGTCACGTATCCAAACTGAGTAGCCCCTTGGGAATAGGACCTCATTTAAAATATTGTCTTCAAGTTTCGTCTCTGTTAATGCAACAATATCTGGGACTTTGAACTGAATTATATCCTTCAACTCCAATATTTACGATCTCACTCCATCTATGTTGGTATATACTATTTTCAGGAATATGTTTCCCTTCCCCTTTGTTCTTTACACCCCTTTCTTTAACGATTTTGATGCTTTGTCTTTATGTACCATTTCACAAGCTTTCCAGCCCCTGACACTTTGTAGAAAAAATAATTCCTTTTTTCATTTCTTTCCCCATTTTTTGAGTTCATTTCATGTGGTGCCATGCGGTAGCGCTTGGCTGGGCAAGACGCTGCTGACGCAACAAAATCTCGTTTAGTAACACCACTGGCACTAACGACAGGCGTGGTAATACTATGCTCTGAATCCACTTAACTAAAACCAGAAAAAAAATCACCTTCCTCTGACTCGTCGCCCAAAATATCCTCATACTCTAAGTACAAGAACTGTGTGATCATGGGTGAATTGGAGAAGACACTGGGTGAGGTGGCACTAGTGTGTGTGTGTAGGCCTCGCCATGGGAGCAGGTTGTATCTCAAATTCACTGTCTGTGCTACTATCATTGGTCATTTGTGTGTAGTCCTTATCGTTGTCAGTCATCAAAATCATTTTCCTCACCATCAGAAAATAATTCACAAGTTATTTGCTCTTGAGTAAGTGATTGCATGGTGCGTGCCTGGGAGGCGTTTGGCAGTGTGCTCGCCATAGTGACTGCTGGGTAACCGAGGCCTCCCACGCGTTAGTGGCGAGAGCTGGAATTTTTTACAAAATGGCTGCTGTTTACTATAGCCTCTGGGCATCGTATGGATGGCCTCTCTTGCCCCGCTGGCCATTCAAATCTTGTGCGGTACTCCATCACATCATATGACGTGTTGCGCACTTTTGCGTAAGTTACTCAACACGTCATGTGTGATGTGTTGCGCAGTTTAACCCTTCAATTGCGCATCGCATCATATGATGCGTTGACCGACTTGCAGAAAATTGCGCGTCGCATCATATGATGCGTTGGAGTACTACGCAAGATTTAAACGGCCCGCGGATACACGGGGTTCACCACACCTTCATCAGGGCTCTTGTAAACAGACCCCATTTTTAAAAAAAATCGTGGGCCAAACTCCCGGGTGTTAGGGGCCTCAGTATCGAGTAAGCTACCAAGCCTGACGCACGCAGCATGAGCTCACAGCACTGCTGTTCAGCTTGTGACCACAGCATCGCCTAAAAATGCCATAATATACTTGTTCATGCTATTATGTAGCGATAATATTATTACAGAAGACCCCTGACTGTGATAAAAACTGACCATGGGTCTGATAATAAGAGGATTGTGATGATATTTAGCGCTGTGCTCCATGGAGGGAGGAGTAATGCTGTGGGAGGGAGGGTGGTGGCGTTGTTATCTGACTGTGTGTGGCCACCTTTTATTGACTGCACTCACCATACCAGCTTAGCGGTTCGTTATGGTGAACACAAATGTAGCTACTTATATATAACGTGTGTATAGAGAGTATAAACAGCAAGAGTAGGAGGTTGGGAGCCGCCATTTTGGTGAGAGGAGCGTCGTCTGCAGGAATTATCGTGTTGTTTACTGGTGATCACGTCTTTGGGCACCATACCAGTTTACTTGTACAAGTTTGGTGAATAAAACCGGTAGATATTTATATATAATGTGTGTATATAGCGTAATAACACCACAAGCAGTATTGTTGGAGGAGAAATAATAGTGCGTGTGGCCTTGAGGGCGGCAGCCATCAGCTGACTGTGAGGTCCATCAGTGGCAGTGGCAGCCAGTGGCGGGCTGCCACTGCCACTCAGCATACCAACTTAGTGGTTCGTTATGGTGAACACGAATGTAGATACTTATATATAGCGTCTGTATATAGTGAATAAAAGCAAAAACAGTATTGTGGGAGGAGAATGTGGGCGAGTCAGATGACTTGAGGGAGGGCGTGAGTGGCTGGCTGGTACACGGCGGTCACTCCTCGTTACTTTTTTGACTCATAATAGCAACTTAGTGGTTCGTTATGGTGAACAAAACATGCAGATACTTATATATAACCTGTGTATATAGTATAACAACCGACAAAGTATTTGTTCACTGTTTGATGAACATAATTGAATCAACAATAAGCACACCATATTTTTGAGTACAGCGATGATTCACCCATTTCATTATATAAATATATCACACTACACACTATTGAATAATATTACAGCAAAAAAACTACGAAAAATCAATCAGAGACATTGAAATAATTAGGCAATTATCTCTTTGTGGCAACTCCGGCCTGACAGCTGGCGATCAACAGACCGCCTGGGACGCATGCTGAGTGAGCGCCTGTTTTGTGCCAGACTTCCCTGCCCTATAGCGGCCAATATATTCAACTTACGATTTTTTTATTATTTTTCCCGTGATCAGTGAACACAAATTAACAGGTTAGGAAGAAAAAATAATTTTTTTTTTTTTTTTTTTTGTATGCGCCTGTGGGTGTCAAATGGTATATAGCTATGCGCCATTTAAGGGTTAAGATTAAGATATGGGCACCACACAATCGCTGCATATTCTAGCTTTGGCCTAACATAAGTTGTGAACAATTTCTTTAGTATTTCTCCATCTATGTATTTAAAAGCAATTCTGAAGTTAGAAAGTGTAGCATAGACTCCTTGCATAATATTCTTAATGTGGTCCTCGGGTGACAGTTTTCTATCTTGAACCACCCCCCTAGATCCCTTTGTTTGTCAGAGTTCTTTAAAGATTTTCACATAATTTATAGGTTGTGTGGGGTCCATGTTCTCCAATTCCACATTCCATAACATGGCATTTATTCACATTAAATTGCATTTGCCAAGTGGTGCTCCATGTACTTATTTTGTCCAGGTCTTCTTGAAGGGCATGATAATCATCTAGGTTTCTTACCTTCCCTATTATCTTAGCATCATCAGCAAAAACATTAATATAATTCTGTATTAAAACTGGTAGATCATTTATGTAGACAATGACCATTACTGGTGCAAGAACTGAATCCTGTGGTACTCTGCTTGTGACATTCCTCCAATATGATACATTGCCTCTGATTACGATCCTCATTTTTCTGTCTGTTAGGAAATTTTTCATTAATGTTAAAAATGAAACCTGTCACCCCTCCAATATGTTCATTTCCAGAACAACCTCTTATGTGGAACTCTGTCAAAAGCCTATATCTGGGGGGAGCCCCGTCGGCTCCCCGGAGCTATCCCAGGCTGATATGCTAATGTCAGACTTTGGCATCAGTCATGTGTATGGAGTTCTTAGGCCTACCGGGGACCACGGCCAGAACCAGGCCCCCACCGAGAGGCAAGGGGAGCAATGGCCTACAGAAGCCCCCATGTGGTTGGAAGCATTCTATGTCTGCCATCGACCGGGACAGGCACCCAGAAAGGTAAGCGCCCCAAAACAAACCCTTATTCTGGTTAAAATTGCTACCAAAAGCCGAACTAGTGGATAGAACTCCCCAACAGAAAAACAAGCAAACTAGTGTGACGTCACACGCTGCCGCGCCGCTGTCTGCGCAGCTCCCCCCTACCTGGGAGGCGGAAGGGGGAGCCCAAGATCATCCGCGCCGGCTACCCACACCTCAGTTCTTGAGGCTGATGCTATAGGAGAAGGTCGTGTGCTCTGGCTCCGGTGTCGCTACAACACTGTGCTTGCGTGTGGTGTTTGTTTTGTGGGTGCGAGAGCCAGGACTCATTTTCGGTACTCGGGCTGCATGCGCCTAGGGTTTCCTTCCCTAGGTGCCCTGTAAGTACTGCCCTTGGGGCCTGGGGCCACCTTCCACAGGCTCCTCGGGATCTGCCTCTGCTGGTCCGTTTTACCTTTTTCGTTTTTTCGGCCGCCTGTTGGGCTCTTGGGTGTTCTGTTCTCCCTTGTTACTGGCAGGTGAGAGGCAGTTAGCACTGGTAGGGGCGCAGGGTGCTGCACAGCTTGTATTCCCAACATAGAGGCCGGCTCTGTTCCTTGGGGTTCGCTGTCCTCTTGCGGGGTTTTGTTTTTCTTTTTGTTTTTGCCTGGTGGGGGGGTTCTGTCCTATTCATTCCTTAGTTCTTGCCCTTCCACAGTTCTACTCGGTGGCGCCCCCTGCTAGGTCCCCGTGAGTGTACACGTCCCTGGGGTACAGCTATAGAAGTCCGCTTGGTAGTTTTGGGCGCTGGTTAGCAGCGCCCTGCCTGGGACTACCTGAGCGCGAGTCCTCTTAAAGTAAACTCTCAGGACCCTGGGAATCCCCTAGGGGGTGCGTGGGTCCGATGGATGTGACCCGGAGTCCCCACTCGCTGTGTGCGAGTATGAGGGTTGCTCGGTACCCTTGTCTCAGGGTGACCCTCATTGTTTTTGCCTCTGCCATGCTGCCTGTTGGGTCGGTGATACTTTCGACCCGAGTCCTGTGAGTGTTGCTGCTTGCTTGTGACTCAATTTACCCAATCCTCTGATAATTCTCTTCGGGTACAGGCGGCGCGTGCGTTGCAGTCTAGGTTTCGTCTGTTGCAACGCGCTCGGTTGGTTGCTCACCCGGATGCCCTGGGGCTGCCTCGCTTTGCTTTTTGAGACCCGGACTTGGGGGTGGGGGTCGCTTCGATCCTGGTTCTGTCTGCGCCTCCTCGTCCTTCCCTTGCTGCTCGTTCTGGTCCCCTCCTTGCTTCCGGCCCCGAAGCGTCTGAGGGTTTCAGGGTCGGAGCAGGGGTTACTTGATCTCGAGACTCGGGCAGCTTCGGGGGGTGCCCCTTCCGGGGGGGGGCGGCAGAGGCATTCAAGTCTTGTCTCCCGGCCGAAGCTTCGGGGTCTGACCAGTGGGCCCCCTTCCTTCAGCTGTTTCGGCTGCTCCGTCCTTGTCTTGTGGGGTCGGGGCTTGGGGAGAGGACTCGGCCTCGGGTCCTGTGGTGATGGACCTCGAGGCTGGGGAGGCCTTGGGCTCCGCTGAACCCCGCCTGGGTTTTTCTTCCCTCTGAGCGGGGCTTATTGTTACAAGGAGTGGGGTTTTCTTTCCCCCTCTCTGTGTACGAGTTGGATTTGCTGTCGGCCCCTCCCCGGGTTCGGTTCCGTGTTCCCCCGGGTACATCGATTCCGTCTTTCCGGAGGTTTTCGGCTTATCGCATCCAACCTGGTGTGGTGCGGGCGACCTTTGCAGCTTACCTCCTGCGGGACCCGGATTATGCCTTGGAAATGGATCCGTCTGAGTTCAGGTTTGGGACTTCGTTCCCTTTCTGGCTCTGTTACGAGGTTCCGGAGTCTTCCTGGTTAGCAGACTGCCCCTTGTTTGTTTTGGATTCCTGGCATTCCTTCTGTCGTTCCCGCACGCTGGAGTGGCGGGAAGCTTCCACGGTGCTTCACGTTTTCCTGGGCGGCGAGCTTGAGTACCTGAATGAGTGCTTGTTTGCCCCTGTCCTCCCCCGCGATGTGGGCATTATTCAGCTCCATGTGCAGGTTTCCATCCTTTCAGCGGCGCTTGTTGCAGAGAACTTGCGCGCCCGGGGCCTTTTGGCTTCGGCCTTGCGGTTCTTTTCCGTCCTGGAGCTGTCCTCGGATTGGCTCGTGGAGGATGTGAGGACGCTTGGGTCCGTCCCGGGGTCCGGTACCTTGTCCTCGGCTGCGAGCTCGTTGGCTGCCTTGTCGAAGCTTGAAGCTGTTCACGGCAATTTTGCGGGATGCGGTTTCCCTGTTTTATGCTTCCCGTCTCGCGTGTCGGCAGACGGTGCTGGGTTCCTCCGTGGAATCTGCTTGGGCTCTGGCTCTTAGGCGTTCTTCCCCCTTTTGTCCTCTTCTTTTTGAGGAGTCGGCCATGGCGCAGTTTATTCAGGCTGCGCCAGCGGCTTGTCGTCCAATGTCGGACTTGTTGGTTTCCCGGGGTGGGTCTTCCCGGAAGGGTCGTGCCAGGGCTCGGGGTTCCTCTCGTCGTGGTAGGCCTCTGGTGTCGGGTTCGGGTTCGGCTCCTGCTGCGGACCCGCCCTCGTCTGGTCGGCGCGGTGTTCGCTCTGTGCGGGGTTCTGGGTCTCGTAAGGGTCGCCGGCCCTTTTGCGGTTTGCCCCATTGACGGTGCGATGGGGGGGGGGGGCGGCTTGCGCTGTTTGCCCGCGCCTGGTCCCACGATTCGTGGGCCTTTCGGGTCGTGTCTGGCGGTCTGCGGTGGTGTTGGGTGGCCCCTCCCCCTTTGGGGGGGTCGGAGCTGGCAGGGCAAGTTTCTTCCCCTGCGCTCAGTCGAGTCATCTTGGCGTGGGTACGTTTGGGCGTCGTTGAAACAACGACGTCCCTCAGATGGGTTTCCCGTCTGTTTCCGGTTCCGAAACGGGACTGCGCGGACCTGAGGTTCATTCTGGACTTGTCCCGTCTGAACCCCTGGGTTCATTGCCCCTCCTTTTGGATGACTATGCTGTCTCAGGTTCGGCTCCTCTTGGAGCAGGCGCTTCGATGGTGTCCCTGGTCCTCCGGGACGCTTATTGGCATGTCCCGATTCATCCGCGGTTCAGGGACTGGCTCGGATTTTGTGTGGGGCATCGGAGTTACCGCTTTCGTTGTCTCCCGTTCGGGTTGAACCTGGCACCTCGCGTGTTCACGTGCCTTACACGGGTTGTGGTGGCTCGGTTTGCGTTTCCTAGAGTTCGGGTGTTGGCCTACCTCGACGACTGGCTGGTTTGGGCTCCCAGCCGGTCCTCTTGCTTGCTAGCCAGGGATTTGGTTCTTTCCCAGCTCGCCGGGTTCGGGTTCTTGGTGAATTGGAGGAAGTCCCATCTGGTTCCCTCTCAGGTTCGGACTTGGCTGGGTCTCGTTTGGGTCTCTCGCACCTCCTCCTTGTCTCTCCCTCCGGAGTGTCTCCTGTGGCTGTGGTCCCGCCTTCGTCTGTTTCTGGTGGGCCCTCGGGTCACCCGGCGGTTTCTCGAGGGGCTGTGCAGGAGCCTGAACTTCGCGATGGTGGTCTACCCACCGGGTTGGGTTTGGCTTCGTCGGCTGTTCTGGTTCCTTCGGGGTCCCCCCTTCCGCCTCTCTCGCGATCGCACGGTTCGACCCCCGGTGGCCTTGCTCCGGTTGCTGCGTCACCGGCTTCCTCTTCAGGTTTTTCGGGGTTTGGTGCCATGGCGCCTACCCGAGCCCTCGCTCGATGTGTACACGGATGCGTCGTCTCTAGGCTGGGGTTTTGTGACCAGTGCTCACCAGGCCGGCCAGGGGCGTTGGAGTCCGTCCTTCCGTCGAGCTCACAGCACGGTGCGGGAGTTCGCGGCAGTGTGGTTTGCTCTTCGGAGGATTCGGGTGGCCCGCGGATCAACGATCCTGCTCCATTCGGACTGCTCTCCGGTGTTCATTGCCTGAACCGCAGGGGTTCGATGCGGCCTCGTCTCTTTGGGGTTGGTCGCTTCGGGTGACTAGTCTGCCGAGTTCTCGGGGTTTGGCTCTCCTGGCTGTTCACGTACGGGGCGTGTCCAACGTCTTGGCCGACGCCCTGTCTTGCTTCGTTCCCCTCTCTACGGAGTGGACGGTCGACGACGAGTCCTTCCGTTGGCTTTGCCAGACGTTCGGGCGTCCCGAGGTGGACCTCTTTGCGTCGGCGTGGTCGCGGCGTCTTCCGTGTACAGTGCTTCCTCAGACTAACGAACCCCGCTCTATCAAATTCCCGGAAGAGCCGAACAAATTGAATTCGGTACCAAATGTTCAGTGGAACATACAAATGTTCGATTAGCGGGAAGTTCGTCTAAGCGGTCACCGAGGCCGAGCGTCGAGCTGGCTGTCATCAACTATGATTCGCCAGAGTGTAAACAGTTATATAGTTTATATTATCCTTACCCATGTTTCTATGGAGAAATGTGATAAAATGGTGTCAGGAGGGGGCATTGGTGAGAGAGTTGTTGTGATGAGGCAAGTGTTGTCAGTGGTTAGGGTTTTTTGTTAGGGGCAGGTGGTGTAAGTTACGTATTCTCAGGGAGGCAGGTTGTCTGCCAGGTAGCTGACAACCAGCTGAAACGGTGAAAAAATTGTCAGTGGGGCAATGGTGAGAGAGTTGTTGTCAGGAGGCAAGTGGTGTCAGTAGAGGCAACACGTGACTGGTGCCTCCATGCTGCCCCTCCAGCCCCCCCCTCCTTCCTGCACCTGACCACCACAGACACCATCCTATCCTCCTCTCGTCGTCAGATGCCACGAGTCATTTAATGATAATTATCCCATTATCTACACTAAAATAGTAAATTAATCTCACTACATCTAGTAAAATGTCATATTGGAGAATAATAATGGTGAAAATGTGATATATGCAGTAAATATTTTAAACAGTTTGAACACAGAAGCTGGCATTGTGTGGCCGGCTGTCGCTCCCTGAGACATTGGGGGGGGTGGGTGGGAGGGGGGTTTGTTTCCTGGATCCCTCCCTCCCTCCCTCTAACAGCCTACGTACTGTACTGTTAGGTATAATACAGTACTGTACTGATAAAATGAATAAAACTTTAA
>WNGS01165742.1:22318-33967 GCA_020271785.1 Procambarus virginalis | reverse complement strand
CCCATATATGATGGGTTGAGTGACTTGCTTTAACCCTTACACTGCTCAGGGGTCCTGGGGACATTTACACCCCTGTGCGCAAGAAAAAAAAAATTCAAAATTTTTTTTCGTCTTCTAAACATGTTAATTGTGTCCCCTGAGCACAGGAAAAATAGCAAAAAAATCGTAGGTGACATATTTTGGGCGCAATTGACCGAGGAAGTCTGGCAAAAAGTGGGCGTTGACAGAGCGGTCGTCAGGGCCGGTCAGCGTCACCCGCGCTGACAGATGGGAGTTGCCACAAAGATATTATTACCTAATTGTTTCAATGTCTCCGATTGATTTTTTCTTAGTTTTTTTGCAGTAATATTATTCAATAGTGTGTATTGTAATATATTTATATAATAAAAGTGGTGAATAATCGCTATACTCAAACGTATGGTGTGCATATTAGTAATTCAATTATTATGTTCATAAAACAATAAACAAATAGTTTTGCTGCTATTACACTCTATACACAGGTTATATATAAGTATCTGCATATTTTGGTCACCATAACGAACCACTAAGTTGGTATTGAGAGTCGAAAAGCAACGAAGAGTTACCGCCACACACCAGCCAGCCACTCGCTGCCACTCCCTCAACACACGCACTAAACTTTCTCCCCCAACAATACCATTTGTGGTGTTATTACACTATATACAGACGTTATATATAAGTATGTATATATTTTGTTCACAACTGTACAGCTAAGCTGATATAGTTAGTTCAGGCACTAAGAGTCGTCGGTATACACAGCTGGCGGCTGGCGGCTCCCTCACTCATTCAAGGTCACACGCACTAAACTTTCTCCCCCAACAATACTGTTTGCAGTGTTATTACCCTATATACACATATTATATATAAATATCTACATGTTTTATGCACTGTAACTGTACACCTAAGCTTGTAGTGCGCCCAAAGAGCATAGTGGCCACCCTCTAAACAGCTAGACAAATCGTGCAGACGACGTCACCTCCGTCACCCAAATGGCTCCTCCCAGCATAATCCTTTTGCTGTTATTACACTAATACACACATTATATATAAGTATCTACATTTGTGTTCACCATAGAGAACCACTGAGCTGGTATGGTGAATGTAAACAATAACAGGTGGCCACACACAGTAAACGATGCTGTCTCCCTCCGTCCTCAGCATCACTCCTCCCACAGCGCTAATTATTACAACAATCTTGCTATTATCACAACCCTGGTTATTTATATCACAGTCAGGGGTCATCTGTAATATTGTCATCACTAAATAATAACAATTATATATTTATTTTGACATTTTTCGGCGATGCTGTGGTCACAAGCTGAACAGCAATGCTGCTCGCTCATGCTGCGTGCGCCAGCCTTGGTTGCTCCAACAGTAATGTGCCTCTCACACCTGAGAATATTGCCCACGATTTTTTTTTAAATTGCGTCTGTTTACAAGAGCCCTGAGGAAGCTAATGTGAACCCCGTGTAGCCGCGGGCCATTTGAATCGGGCGTGGCACCCTATGGCGTATATATACGCCATGCGCACCGTGGGACATGTTACTCAGGGCGTATATATACGCCATGCGCAGTTTAAGGGTTAAATTGTGCATCCCATCATATGATGTATTGGAGTACAACGCAAGATTTAAATGGCCCGCGGATACACGGGGTTCACCTCATCTTCATCAAGGCTCTTGTAAACAGACATCATTTTTTTTTTTTTTAAATCGTGGGCGAAATTTCCAGGTGTGAGGGCCTTGGTATTGAGTGAGCCACCAGCCTGACGCGCACACTTTTTTATTTTTTGTGACACCCCTAGGGTCAACACTTGCATCAGAGGAGCTCCAGCATATTTCAACAATCCTGAGTATTATAGTACAGGTTGATGATAGTGAGTGGTGTCCCAGAGAACATAAAGGTATAGTGCTTTTGAAAAATAGGTGAGATAACAGGAATGTGCTAAGGGAAGTGAAAAATCAAATGAGAAAAAGTTGCCCCTAGTGTTTCTAGTGCAGAGAAGAACATTCAAAATGGCCACCGGCAAGAGGAAAAACAAAACTGAGCTTGATTTTGCAGGATTCAATGAAGAAAGCATTGATATTAGTAGTCTACATAACAAGTTGGAAAAATTAGATACTATAGTGAACTCTCATGTAGAAATAATTAGTAAATTGAAAGAAAGTAATGACCATTTGAATAGGAAAGTTTTATGTCTTGAGGATATAGTGAAAGACTTGTGCAAGGATAAAAATCAATTAGAAACAAATTGCAAAGCCATGGAAGAAGAAAATACTCTTAAAAATAGCTTGGAAGAAAGTTAAAGTAAATTTATACATAAATGACTACAATAGGTTAGGTAAGGAAATTCAACAGGAGAAACAGCTTTGTAAGCACAGATGGAGAAAGTTACACAGGGAATAGAACAGTGCAAGAAAGATATGCAACTCACCTATGCACAAGTGGCCAAGGAGAAGAAAAAAATTGAAGAAGCAGTAAAGGAAGTCAAACACTGCAGCAACCAAGATAAAACAAACATTAGGCTGGAGGTGAGAAAGGAATTGGCATCTACCCGAAGTTGGTGCAAAACACAGTTGATCGGAGCAAATCCCTGATAATTTTTGGTTGCAAAGAAAAGGAGATAACATCTAGGTCAGAAAGAGCTTTAGAAGAAGAGAAAGTAGTAGATAAAATTGTTGGCCTCGCAGAAGGTCTTACAACCATAGAGAATGTGTGCGACTATAGGAGAATAGGCAGATACATAAAAGGGAAAGATCGACCTTTGAGGATCACCCTAAATGGTGCCAAACAGATGGAAGAAGTACTAAGGAATACCAGAAAATTACAAAGTGATGAGGATGGGAAATTTGGTCGTTAAGACGAGATCTTTCAAAAGAAGAGAGAGAGAAGCTGAAACTGAACCTCGCCGAGGTAAAAACTTTAAATGAGAGCAGGAATGAAGAAGAAATCAATTTTTTTCTACAAAGTGATAGGGGTAGGCAGACCAGTAAAGTGGTACATAAAGGCAAACCAACAAAATCAATAGAGAGGGGAGTGAAGAATAAGGAGAGGGGGAACAAATTCCTGAAGATTGCATACACCAACATAGATGGAGTGAGATCGAAGATACTGGAGTAAGTGATGTAATACAGCTGCAGACACCAGACATTGTTGCACTCACGGAGACAAAACTTGCAGATGCTATTTTAAATGAGGTCATATCCCAGGGGCTACTCAATTTGGAGACGGGACAGAAAAATTAGGAAAGGCAGTGGCGTTNGAGGAGCTGCCTCGTATGGGCCAAGAGGAGCTGCCTCGTATGGGCCAAGAGGAGCTGCCTCGTATGGGCCAAGAGGAGCTGCCTCGTATGGGCCAAGAGGAGCTGCCTCGTATGGGCCAAGAGGAGCTGCCTCGTATGGGCCAAGAGGAGCTGCCTCGTATGGGCCAAGAGGAGCTGCCTCGTATGGGCCAAGAGGAGCTGCCTCGTATGGGCCAAGAGGAGCTGCCTCGTATGGGCCAAGAGGAGCTGCCTCGTATGGGCCAAGAGGAGCTGCCTCGTATGGGCCAAGAGGAGCTGCCTCGTATGGGCCAAGAGGAGCTGCCTCGTATGGGCCAAGAGGAGCTGCCTCGTATGGGCCAAGAGGAGCTGCCTCGTATGGGCCATATAAGAGCTGCCTCGTATGGGCCATATAAGAGCTGCCTCGTATGGGCCATATAAGAGCTGCCTCGTATGGGCCATATAAGAGCTGCCTCGTATGGGCCATATAAGAGCTGCCTCGTATGGGCCATATAAGAGCTGCCTCGTATGGGCCATATAAGAGCTGCCTCGTATGGGCCATATAAGAGCTGCCTCGTATGGGCCAATAGGAGCTGCCTCGTATGGGCCAATAGGAGCTGCCTCGTACGGGCCAATAGGAGCTGCCTCGTACGGGCCAATAGGAGCTGCCTCGTACGGGCCAATAGGAGCTGCCTCGTACGGGCCAATAGGAGCTGCCTCGTACGGGCCAATAGGAGCTGCCTCGTACGGGCCAATAGGAGCTGCCTCGTACGGGCCAATAGGAGCTGCCTCGTACGGGCCAATAGGAGCTGCCTCGTACGGGCCAATAGGAGCTGCCTCGTACGGGCCAATAGGAGCTGCCTCGTACGGGCCAATAGGAGCTGCCTCGTACGGGCCAATAGGAGCTGCCTCGTACGGGCCAATAGGAGCTGCCTCGTACGGGCCAATAGGAGCTGCCTCGTACGGGCCAAGAGGAGCTGCCTCGTACGGGCCAAGAGGAGCTGCCTCGTACGGGCCAAGAGGAGCTGCCTCGTACGGGCCAAGAGGAGCTGCCTCGTACGGGCCAAGAGGAGCTGCCTCGTACGGGCCAAGAGGAGCTGCCTCGTACGGGCCAAGAGGAGCTGCCTCGTACGGGCCAAGAGGAGCTGCCTCGTACGGGCCAAGAGGAGCTGCCTCGTACGGGCCAAGAGGAGCTGCCTCGTACGGGCCAAGAGGAGCTGCCTCGTACGGGCCAAGAGGAGCTGCCTCGTACGGGCCAAGAGGAGCTGCCTCGTACGGGCCAAGAGGAGCTGCCTCGTACGGGCCAAGAGGAGCTGCCTCGTACGGGCCAAGAGGAGCTGCCTCGTACGGGCCAAGAGGAGCTGCCTCGTACGGGCCAAGAGGAGCTGCCTCGTACGGGCCAAGAGGAGCTGCCTCGTACGGGCCAAGAGGAGCTGCCTCGTACGGGCCAAGAGGAGCTGCCTCGTACGGGCCAAGAGGAGCTGCCTCGTACGGGCCAAGAGGAGCTGCCTCGTACGGGCCAAGAGGAGCTGCCTCGTACGGGCCAAGAGGAGCTGCCTCGTACGGGCCAAGAGGAGCTGCCTCGTACGGGCCAAGAGGAGCTGCCTCGTACGGGCCAAGAGGAGCTGCCTCGTACGGGCCAAGAGGAGCTGCCTCGTACGGGCCAAGAGGAGCTGCCTCGTACGGGCCAAGAGGAGCTGCCTCGTACGGGCCAAGAGGAGCTGCCTCGTACGGGCCAAGAGGAGCTGCCTCGTACGGGCCAAGAGGAGCTGCCTCGTACGGGCCAAGAGGAGCTGCCTCGTACGGGCCAAGAGGAGCTGCCTCGTACGGGCCAAGAGGAGCTGCCTCGTACGGGCCAATAGCAGCTGCCTCGTACGGGCCAATAGGAGCACTTGGCCATGAACACATTCAGAACACCTCGAGTGAGAGCAGCCACACCCAGCTAGTCTCCCTCACTCCAACATCTTACTCGCCAACATTGCTCCTCCCACCATACTGTTATAGTTCTTATTACACATGTTCTATATACCTATCTACATGTTTTATTTACCAGAACTATGCAAGTAAACCAGTATTGTTTACAGTGGCCACCATACACTGCATGAAAAATCACACAGCAGACGACCCTACGATTACGTCACCTCCCTCACCAAAATAGCTCCTCTCAACATTCTCCTGTTGCAGTTCTTACACTATATACACACACTATATATACCCATGTACATATGTTTTGCCCATAGTGAACCACTAAGCTAGTATGGTGAGCAAAACAAGAGTGGCTGCCACACACACACCATGAGGCTACCTCAATTCTCGCCCTACTTCCCTCACCAAAATTCCTCCTTCTACAAGACGATGCACAGCGCTAATTATAACCACAATCCTGGTCACTAATTCCTGTAAATGAATAATTGACGACACGTTTATTTTGAAAAGGAACCCAAGAAATCATTTGAAGATTCCTAGATGGACGAAATAATGCTGTGTTGCTGTGGCTAGCTCTGTGAATATCGTGAACAGCATTGAATCACTGATATTTGAACATTATACCCAGTCATTATCACACTTAGGCCCTTCTATAAGACTATCATAGCTAAATAATACAAGTTATATATATATATTTTGACATTATTAGGCGATGCTGTGGTCACACGCTGAACAGCAGTGCTGTGCGCTCATGCTGCGAGCGCCGGCCTTGGTTGCTCACTCACTA
The DNA here is from genome assembly GCA_020271785.1 of Procambarus virginalis. NCBI lineage: Eukaryota > Metazoa > Arthropoda > Malacostraca > Decapoda > Cambaridae > Procambarus > Procambarus virginalis. Next base: position 27,978 of record WNGS01165742.1, on the reverse strand, counting down.
CTGAGGCTCCCACACCCGGGAATGTGGACCACGACCACACAAGATGGCGTCTGTTTACAAGAGCCCGAAGGAAGCTGATGTGAACCCCATGTAGCCGCGGGAGTTTTGAATGGAACGTGAAAAATACAAATACCCGGTGGCGCGTTGCGCAAACCAGACATGAGCCTGCAGGCACGTTGCGCAGTTTAAGGGTTAGGGGGTCTTCCCTGCTTCCACTTTAGTAGATTGGAACTATGTTAGCTTTTTTCCACACATCAGCTACAACTCCTGAACACAGAGATGCCTTAAAAATCAGTTGAAGTGGAATGCTGAGCTCAGGTGCACATTCTCTCAGAACCCATGGTGAAACTCCATCTGGACCAACTGCTTTGTTCTTACCTAGCTCCTTTAGCATTTTTTTCACTTCATCTCTAGACACCTCTATGTGCTCTATGTTGTTTTCTGGAATTCTTATTGTGTCTGGTTCCCTAAAGATTTCATTTTGTACAAACACACTTTGGAACTTTTCATTTAGTGTTTCACACATTTCCTTTTCATCTTCCGTGAATCTATTTCTCATTTTCAACCTCTTAATATTATCCTTTTCCTGCAATTTGTTGTTAATGAATTTATAGAATTGACCTGGTTCTGTTTTACATTTGTCTGCAATCCCTTTTTCAAAATTTCTTTCTGCCCCTCTCCTCACTGTCGTGTAGTTGTTTCTCGCATCTTTGTATCGCTGGTATGTTTGGGGGTTCGGCCTCTTCCTGTATTGATTCCATTTTTGTGTCTTTTGGTCTCTAGCCCTCTCGCAACTTCTATTGAACCAATCCTGTTTTCTAGTTCTGCATCTCTGTTTCGGTATAAATTTTTTTGTGCCCTTTGGGAGCCGGTCGGCCGAGCGGACAGCACACTGGACTTGTGATCCTGTGGTCCTGGGTTCGATCCCAGGCGCCGGCGAGAAACAACGGGCAGAGTTTCTTTCACCCTATGCCTCTGTTACCTAGCAGTAAAATAGGTACCTGGGTATTAGTCAGCTGTCACGGGCTGCTTCCTGGGGGTGGAGGCCTGGTCAAGGACCGGGCCGCGGGGACACTAAAAAGCCCCGAAATCATCTCAAGATAACCTCAAGATAACAAGATAACTTATCATATATTTCACAAAACTTGACATACATCTCATTCACTTCCTTGCCTAGCTTCAAGTCTGCCCAATTATACTCACTAAAAAAATTTCTAAGGTTGCCATAATGTCCTCTCCTAAAATCAGGTTTTTCAATTGCATCGACTGTCATATTTTCTTCCAGATTATATCGCATTGCATACTTTATTCCCAAAAAGACATGGTCACTTTTACCCAAGGGAGGAAGGTACTGAATGTCAAATATTTCTTCCTCCTTCCTAGTAAATATCAAATCTAGCATGGAGGGAACGTCCCCTTCCCTCATCCTCGTAGCTTGTTTAACATGTTGATACAAGAATGTTTCCAGGATGAGGTCTACAAATTTACAGGTCCAGAAATCTTCTGTTTTAGCTTCATAGGCCTCCCAGTCTATGGGTTTCAAGTTGAAGAGTGTGTGTGTGTGTGTGTGTGTGTGTGTGTGTGTGTGTGTGTGTGTGTGTGTGTGTGTGTGTGTAATTACCTAAGTGTAGTTACAGGATGAGAGCTACGCTCGTGGTGTCCCGTCTTCCCAGCACTCTTTGTCATATAACGCTTTGAAACTACTGACGGTCTTGGCCTCCACCACCTTCTCACTTAACTTGTTCCAACCGTCTACCACTCTGTTTACAAAACTGAATTTTCGTATATTTCTCCGGCAACTTTGTTTCGTTAGTTTAAATCTATGACCTCTTGTTCTTGAAGTTCCGGGTCTCAGGAATTCTCAGGGGAGTGGGAGTGGGAATTATCGAGGCTGTTCAGGAGCATTACAAGCATAGATAGGAAGACACTGACAAGCACTTTGCAGCAATTTTAAAGTTCTTGTGTTTTATTTACTTGTGGAATGACAAAATATAACCCATCTAATCTGAATTTCCATTTGTGCTAAATGTGTGGCATGAAAATGGAAGTAACCAGAAGTATTGTTAGTGTCTGTTATTCTACTTCTTGCATTGTTCATAATGTTTTTAATAACAACCATTGTTCCTTCAGTGGTATCCAAGGATGGGAGATACCTGTTCTGGTCCCATCTGACCCCTGCAAAACTTCAGAAATTAAAGTTCAGCACAAACTTCGTCACCTGATTCTCACAGCAGAGACTCACAACTTTCCTACTGGTGTAGCACCTTTCAGGTAATTATGAAGGTAGAACTTGGATTAATTAGTTTTTTTTATATATTTACTATAGTCTTCCAAATTACCGAGTATGTTACGTTTTGGTAGTTGGCGGCGCAGGGCCTGAATTACCAAGGGAATCTCTACCTGTGTCAGATAGCAAACAAGTTTCTTACAGTTGTTACATGGATTACATTTAGAAGTCACATTTCATGTGCACTATTCACAAAAATTCACAACTTCTTGGTGGTGGTAATTAAAGTTTTATTGTAACTAATTGACATAGAGGCTAATGTTACTCAGCAGTATGATAAATTGTTCTGCTTCTGTACATAATATTTTCATCTTAAGCCAAGCAAAATCTGAGGTGCTTGACCTTGTTGACCTAATACTGTTTCTCAGTGGAGCCACAACAGGCACTGGAGGTCGCATTCGTGACATCCAGGCAGCGGGTCGGGGAGGGCACGTGGTGGCTGGTACAGCTGGCTACTGTTTCGGCAATCTTCACATTCCTGGTGGGTTTAGTTTATGAAACTCTGAATAACAGAAGTGTACTTTCACATTTTTTGGTTTACAGATTGATTGAGCAATATTAGCATTCTTGGTGGGCTTTTTCTTGATGGTATATTTTTGGGTACGAGGAATATTGAATGATTTGGCATAACATTCAGGCATGCCTGAATGTTATGCCCAATGTCTTATAAGTGTACACGAGATGTGCTTTACATCAGAGGTAGAGCCCTGAATGACTTGAAACAGTCTATTGCTTGGGAGACTGGACAGAAGTGGCTATATAGCATTTGTTCTTTGTAGGGGTTAAAGGCTGAAAAAAGCTTTTCTCTCTGGGCTCTTTCAAGCAAGTTGTTCATGTAAATGAATAGTTTGGTTAGGTATAATTAGGAAATGCCTTGTATGGGCCAATATGCCTTATGCAGTTTCATTTACAACAATGTAAACAATTACATTTACCGAAACGCTCCGCGTACTAGTGGCTGTACAAGAATGTAACAATTCTATATATCTCAAAAAAAAAAAAAAAAAAAAAAAAAAAAAAAAAAAAATTATACTTGTGTTCTTATGCTTAAGGTGTGTATTTGTGAACTGCACAAGAGACTTTAAGCAGGTATAATGTACATGGACCTCTCCTAAAAATTTTGACAATGTGCTACGCGAGACTAGCACAGACATTGCATGTACATGAAATAAATGACAAAACACTAGAATGGGCAAGTGTTAAAACAAGACACAATTGTTATCCTAAATGGAAATGAATCTGATTGGAAAAAATGTTGCATGGTGTATCTTTTGGCCAATAATTTTTTTTCTTTAACAAATGCCAAATGAGAATATTAAACCACAAATTCCTCGGTCTGCCTCTGCTAGGCCGTATTAATGCTCGATTTATGGCTGCTCTTTGGGTGCTTAGGGGTTCTGTCTTCCTGGTTTACCTTAGGGTAAGAGGCAGTTTGCAGTGGTGGGGAGCAGGGTACTGTGCAACTTTTTTTCACCATTTACAGTGGCTGGCTCTGTTCCTTGGGGTACGTTGACCTCTTGCGGGGGGTTTTGTTTTTGTTTTTGCCTTGTACGGGGGTCTGCCTTGCTTGACCCTTTTTTGTGCCTGATCTGTGTGTGGTTTTCTAAGGGTGGTGGCCCCTGCTAGGTCCCTGTGAGTGTACACATACCTGGGGTTCAGCTCTAGACAGTTGTTGGGTAGCTTTGGGTGCTTGCTAGCAGTACCCTGCCTGGGATTACCTGGGCGTGAGCTACCATTAAGCGCTCAGGATCCTGGGAATCCCCTAAGGGGCGCATGGGTTCGTTGAATGTGACCCCAAAGTTCCCCCTTCGCTTTGTACGAGTCGGAGGGTTGCTCTGTCCCCTTGTCACAAGATGACTCTCATTGTCTTTGCCTCCGTCTGCTGCCTGTGGGGTCGGTGGCACCTTCAACCCCGGAGTCCTTCGAGTTTTGTTGCATGTTTGTGACTTGGTTACCCAGTCTTAAGCAGACTATGCGGGTACAGGCAGCACAGGCGTTGCATGTTGCGTTCGCTGGTGCAATGCGCTAGGTAGTTTGCTCCCCGGAAGCCCCGAGGCTGCCCCATTTTGGTTGGTGTGACAGGGCTTGGGGGTGTTTGTCGCTTCAGTTTTGTTTCCTTCTGCGCCCCCTGGTTTTCCCTGTGGTGGTCTTGAGACTTGGGCAGTCTGGAGGACTTCCCCTTTTGAGGTTGCGACAAAGGCATTCGAGCCTGTTCCTCCAGCCGTGTTGTAAGAGTCTGCCAGTGGGCTCCCTTCCTTAGTACTTGTCCAGTTGCCCGGGCTTTTCTTGTGAGGCTAGGGCTTTGGGGGAATGGCTTGGCCCGGGACCTGCCTTGTGGGTTCCAGGGCTGGTGAGGGGCTGACGATTGAACCCCGCCTGGGTTTTTCTACCCTCTGGGCGGGGCTTGAGTTTACAAGGAGTGGGGTTTTTTCTTCCCTCCCCCCCTCTCCGTACATGTTTTTGGGAGTCGACCCCTCCCCGGGATTGGTTCCTTGTTCCTTGGATCCGTTGGGTCGGTCTTGTCAGCGGGTACGTTTCTCCACCCTTCTTGGGATGGGCCTTCACGGACATGTTCCCCTCTTCTCGGGGTTCTGCATGACTTTTGGTCTCGGGTGCGACTTTGCCTTCGTGCTTATAAGCTTCCTTCTTTGTTTTAGAAGGATCAGGAAGGTTTTGCTTCTTCTCGTATTCTTGGAACGTCTGTCATCTTCCGGTCCTTTCTGGGGCTTGTTGGTCCTTCTCCGAGCTTCTTGGGTTTCAGTCCTGTTTCTTTCTTTCTTTCGTGCCTATCTTCTCAGTGCACTGTCCTGCACTGCACAGGGTTGCCAGATTGGGCTCTTTGTAGCCCAAATGGGAACCTGTGCTATGTTTCTTTAACCCTTAAATGGTGCATAGCTATATACCATTTGACACCCACAGGCACATACCAAAAAAAAAAAAAAAAAAAAAAAAAAAAAAAAAAAAAAAAAAAAAAAAAATTCTTCCTAACCTGTTAATTTGTGTATTTGTGTTTACTGATCATGGGAAAAATAATAAAAAAAATCTTAAGTGGCAAGTATCCACTCGATTTAACGGCCTATTGGGGCTGTACCCTGGTCGTTATTTCCGGAGCTCCGGTATTTCCGAAGTAAAGTGTCGTAATTTTTCAAGTAACGTTCAGGTAAGATATATTTTATACAGACAGCCACTGGGTCCACCACTAGTGCCTTCTACCCTGTGATGTCACAGATTCATGGCACATTGTTTTGATTTGTCATGAGGCTGAAGTATTCATTCCGTGACTTTGTTGGACATATCTGCACAATCAAGGAACATCTGTGCACCATGTTGGCTCCAAATGCACTCGTTGTGTCAGTGATGGCTGACTGGTGGG
>WNGS01165741.1:0-31073 GCA_020271785.1 Procambarus virginalis | reverse complement strand
ATAACACTCACGGTAATGTCAACACTCGCGGTAATGTCAACATTCACGGTAAGTAAACACTTACGGTAATGTCACACTCACGGTAATGTCAACACTCACGGTAATGTTAACACTCACGGTAATGTCAACACTCGCGGTAATGTCAACACTCACGGTATTGTCAACACTCGCGGTAATGTCACACTCATGGTATTGTCAACACTCACGGTAATGTCAACAATCACGTAGTGTTAACACTCACGGTAGTGTTAACACTCATGGTAATGTTTAACACTCACGGTAGTGTTAACACTCACGGTAGTGTTAACACTCACGGTAATGTCAACACCCGCGGTAATGTCAACACTCACGGTAATGTCAACACTCACGTTAATGTCGACACTCACAGTAATGTCAACACCGGGTAATGTCAACAGCCACGGTAATGTCACACTCTTGGTAATGTCAACACTCACGTAATGTCAACATTCACATAAGGTAATACTTACGGTAATGTCAACACTCACGGTAATGTCAACACCCATGCTAATGTCAACACTTATGGTAATGTTAACACAACGGTAATGTCACACTCTCGGTAATGTCAACACCCGGAATGTCAACACCCACGGTTGTGTCAACACGCGCAGTAATGTCAACACTCTCGGTAATGTTAACACTCACGGTAATGTCAACACCCACGGTAATGTCAACACTCCGGTAACGTTAACACTCACGATAATGTCAACACCCGGGTAATGTCAACACCCAGGGTAATGTCAACACTCACAGTAATGTCAACACTCACGGAAATGTTAACACTCACGGTAATGTCAACACTCACGGTAATACTAACACTCACGGTAATGTCAACACTCGCGGTAATGTCAACATTCACGGTAAAGTAAACACTTACGGTAATGTCAACACTCACGGTAATGTCAACACTCACGGTAATGTTAACACTCACGGTAATGTCAACACTCGCGGTAATGTCAACACTCACGGTATTGTCAACACTCGCGGTAATGTCAACACTCATGGTATGGTCAACACTCACGGTAATGTCAACAATCACGGTAGTGTCAACACTCACGGTAATGTCAACACCCATGCTAATGTCAACACTCACGGTAATGTTAACACAAACGGTAATGTCAACACTCTCGGTAATGTCAACACCCACGGTAATGTCAACACCACGGTTGTGTCAACACGCAGTAATGTCAACACTCACGGTAATGTTAACACTCACGGTAATGTCAACACCCACGGTAATGTCAACACTCCGGTAACGTCAACACTCACGGAAATGTCAACACCCACGGTAATGTCAACACTCACAGTAATGTCAACACTCACGGTAATGTTAACACTCACGGTAATGTCAACACTCACGGTAATAATAACACTCCCGGTAATGTCAACACTCACGGTAATGTCAACATTCACGGTAAAGTAAACACTTACGGTAATGTCAACACTCACGGTAATGTCAACACTCACGGTAATGTTAACACTCACGGTAATGTCAACACTCGCGGTAATGTCAACACTCACGGTATTGTCAACACTCGCGGTAATGTCAACACTCATGGTATTGTCAACACTCACGGTAATGTCAACAATCACGGTAGTGTTAACACTCACGGTAGTGTTAACACTCATGGTAATGTTAACACTCACGGTAGTGTTAACACTCACGGTAGTGTTAACACTCACGGTAATGTCAACACCCGCGGTAATGTCAACACTCACGGTAATGTCAACACTCACGTTAATGTCGACACTCACAGTAATGTCAACACCCAGGGTAATGTCAACAGCCACGGTAATGTCAACACTCTTGGTAATGTCAACACTCACGGTAATGTCAACATTCACAGTAAGGTAAATACTTACGGTAATGTCAACACTCACGGTAATGTCAACACCCATGCTAATGTCAACACTCATGGTAATGTTAACACCAACGGTAATGTCAACACTCTCGGTAATGTCAACACCCACGGAAATGTCAACACCCACGGTTGTGTCAACACGCGCAGTAATGTCAACACTCTCGGTAATGTTAACACTCACGGTAATGTCAACACCCACGGTAATGTCAACACTCCCGGTAACGTTAACACTCACGATAATGTCAACACCCGGGTAATGTCAACACCCAGGGTAATGTCAACACTCACAGTAATGTCAACACTCACGGAAATGTTAACACTCACGGTAATGTCAACACTCACGGTAATACTAACACTCACGGTAATGTCAACACTCGCGGTAATGTCAACATTCACGGTAAAGTAAACACTTACGGTAATGTCAACACTCACGGTAATGTCAACACTCACGGTAATGTTAACACTCACGGTAATGTCAACACTCGCGGTAATGTCAACACTCACGGTATTGTCAACACTCGCGGTAATGTCAACACTCATGGTATTGTCAACACTCACGGTAATGTCAACAATCACGGTAGTGTCAACACTCACGGTAGTGTTAACACTCATGGTAATGTTAACACTCACGGTAGTGTTAACACTCACGGTAGTGTTAACACTCACGGTAATGTTAACACCCGCGGTAATGTCAACACTCACGGTAATGTCAACACTCACGTTAATGTCGACACTCACAGTAATGTCAACACCCAGGGTAATGTCAACAGCCACGGTAATGTCAACACTCTCGGTAATGTCAACACCCACGGAAATGTCAACACCCACGGTTGTGTCAACACGCGCAGTAATGTCAAACACTCGGTAATGTTAACACTCACGGTAATGTCAACACCCACGGTAATGTCAACACTCCCGGTAACGTTAACACTCACGGAAATGTCAACATTCACGGTAAAGTAAACACTTACGGTAATGTCAACACTCACGGTAACGTCAACACTCACGGTAATGTTAACACTCACGGTAATGTCAACACTCGCGGTAATGTCAACACTCACGGTATTGTCAACACTCGCGGTAATGTCAACACTCATGGTATTGTCAACACTCACGGTAATGTCAACAATCACGGTAGTGTTAACACTCACGGTAGTGTTAACACTCATGGTAATGTTAACACTCACGGTAGTGTTAACACTCACGGTAGTGTTAACACTCACGGTAATGTCAACACCCGCGGTAATGTCAACACTCACGGTAATGTCAACACTCACGTTAATGTCGACACTCACAGTAATGTCAACACCCAGGGTAATGTCAACAGCCACGGTAATGTCAACACTCTTGGTAATGTCAACACTCACGGTAATGTCAACATTCACAGTAAGGTAAATACTTACGGTAATGTCAACACTCACGGTAATGTCAACACCCATGCTAATGTCAACACTCATGGTAATGTTAACACCAACGGTAATGTCAACACTCTCGGTAATGTCAACACCCACGGAAATGTCAACACCCACGGTTGTGTCAACACGCGCAGTAATGTCAACACTCTCGGTAATGTTAACACTCACGGTAATGTCAACACCCACGGTAATGTCAACACTCCCGGTAACGTTAACACTCACGATAATGTCAACACCCGGGGTAATGTCAACACCCAGGGTAATGTCAACACTCACAGTAATGTCAACACTCACGGAAATGTTAACACTCACGGTAATGTCAACACTCACGGTAATACTAACACTCACGGTAATGTCAACACTCGCGGTAATGTCAACATTCACGGTAAAGTAAACACTTACGGTAATGTCAACACTCACGGTAATGTCAACACTCACGGTAATGTTAACACTCACGGTAATGTCAACACTCGCGGTAATGTCAACACTCACGGTATTGTCAACACTCGCGGTAATGTCAACACTCATGGTATTGTCAACACTCACGGTAATGTCAACAATCACGGTAGTGTCAACACTCACGGTAGTGTTAACACTCATGGTAATGTTAACACTCACGGTAGTGTTAACACTCACGGTAGTGTTAACACTCACGGTAATGTTAACACCCGCGGTAATGTCAACACTCACGGTAATGTCAACACTCACGTTAATGTCGACACTCACAGTAATGTCAACACCCAGGGTAATGTCAACAGCCACGGTAATGTCAACACTCTTGGTAATGTCAACACTCACGGTAATGTCAACACTCACGGTAATGTTAACATTCACAGTAAGGTAAACACTTACGGTAATGTCAACACTCACGGTAATGTCAACACCCATGCTAATGTCAACACTCACGGTAATGTTAACACCAACGGTAATGTCAACACTCTCGGTAATGTCAACACCCACGGAAATGTCAACACCCACGGTTGTGTCAACACGCGCAGTAATGTCAACACTCTCGGTAATGTTAACACTCACGGTAATGTCAACACCCACGGTAATGTCAACACTCCCGGTAACGTTAACACTCACGATAATGTCAACACCCGGGGTAATGTCAACACCCAGGGTAATGTCAACACTCACAGTAATGTCAACACTCACGGAAATGTTAACACTCACGGTAATGTCAACACTCACGGTAATGCTAACACTCACGGTAATGTCAACACTCGCGGTAATGTCAACATTCACGGTAATGTAAACACTTACGGTAATGTCAACACTCACGGTAATGTCAACACCCACGGTAATGTAAACACCTTATGGTAATGTCAACACCCGCGGTAATGTTAACACTCACGGTAATGTTAACACTTACGGTAATGTCAACACTCACAGTAATGTCAACACTCACGGTAATGTTAACACCCACGGTAATGTCAACACTCACGGTAATGTTAACACTCACGGTAATGTTAACACCCGGGGCAATGTCAACACTCACAGTAATGTCAACACCTGGGATAATGTCAACACCCAGGGTAATGTCAACACTCGCGGTAATGTCAACACTCACGGTAATGTCAACACCCACGGTAATGTAAACACCTTATGGTAATGTCAACACCCGCGGTAATGTTAACACTCACGGTAATGTTAACACTTACGGTAATGTCAACACTCACAGTAATGTCAACACTCACGGTAATGTTAACACCCACGGTAATGTCAACACTCACGGTAATGTTAACACTCACGGTAATGTTAACACCCGGGCAATGTCACACTCACAGTAATGTCAACACCTGGGATAATGTCAACACCCAGGGTAATGTCAACACTCGCGGTAATGTCAACACTCACGGTATTGTCAACACTCGCGGTAATGTCAACACTCACGGTATTGTCAACACTCACGGTAATGTCAACACTCACGGTAATGTCAACACTCACGGTAGCGTTAACACTTGCGACAATGTCAACACCCGCGGTAATGTAGACACTCACGGTAATGTTAACACTGACGGTAGTGTTAACACTCACGGTAATGTCAACACTCGTGGTAATGTCAACACGCACGGTAATGTCAACACNGGTGTAATTACCTAAGTGTAATTACCTAAGTGTAGTTACAGGATGAGAGCTACGCTCGTGGTGTCCCGTCTTCCCAGCACTCTTGTCATATAACGCTTTGAAACTACTGACGGTCTTGGCCTCCACCACCTTCTCCCTAACTTGTTCCAACCGTCTACCACTCTGTTTGCGAAAGTGAATTTCTTATATTCTTCGGCATCTGTGTTAGCTAGTTTATATCTATGACCTCTTGTTCTTAAAGTTCCAGGTCTCAGGAAATCTTCCCTATCGATTTTATCAATTCCTGTTACTATTTTGTATGTAGTGATCATATCACCTCTTTTTCTTCTGTCTTCTAGTTTTGGCATATTTAATGCCTCTAACCTCTCCTCGTAGCTCTTGCCCTTCAGTTCTGGGAGCCACTTAGTAGCATGTCTTTGCACCTTTTCCAGTTTGTGATGTGCTTCTTAAGATATGGGCACCACACACCGCTGCATATTCTAGCTTTGGCCTAACAAAAGTCGTGAACAATTTCTTTAGTATATCGCCATCCATGTATTTAAAAGCAATTCTGAAGTTAGAAAGCGTGGCATAGGCTCCTCGCACAATATTCTTTATGTGGTCCTCAGGTGATAGTTTTCTATCTAGAACCACCCCTAGATCTCTTTCTTTATCAGAATTCTTTAAAGATTTCTCACATAATATATAGGTTGTGTGGGGTCTATGTTCTCCTATTCCACATTCCATAACATGGCATTTATTAACATTAAATTCCATTTGCCAAGTGGTGCTCCATATACTTATTTTGTCCAGGTCATCTTGAAGGGCATGACAATCATCTAAGTTTCTTATCCTTCCTATTATCTTAGCATCATCAGCAAACATGTTCATATAATTCTGTATACCAACTGGTAGATCATTTATGTAGACAATAAACATCACTGGTGCAAGAACTGAACCCTGTGGTACTCCACTTGTGACATTTCTCCAGTCCGATACATTGCCTCTGATCACTGCCCTCATTTTCTATCAGTCAGAAAATTTTTCATCCATGTTAGAAGCGTACCTGTCACCCCTCCAATATTTTCCAGTTTCCAGAACAACCTCTTATGTGGAACTCTGTCGAAAGCCTTTTTTAGGTCCAGATAGATGCAGTCAACCCAACCATCTCTTTCCTGTAATATCTCTGTTGCTCGATCATAGAAACTGAGTAAATTCGATACACAGGATCTTCCAGATCGAAAACCATACTGTCTGTCTGATATTATATCATTTCTCTCCAGGTGTTCTACCCATTTAGTTTTAATTATTTTTTCCAATATTTTGACTATTACACTTGTCAATGATACCGGTCTATAATTAAGGGGGTCTTCCCTGCTTCCACTTTTGTAGATTGGAACTATGTTAGCCTTTTTCCACACATCAGCTACAACTCCTGTAAACAGGGATGCCTGAAAAATCAGTTGAAGAGGAATGCTGAGCTCAGGTGCACATTCTCTCAGAACCCATGGTGAAACTCCATCTGGACCAACTGCTTTGTTCTTATTTAGCTCCTTGAGCATTTTTTCCACTTCGTCTCTAGACACCTCTATGTGCTCTATGTTGTTCTCTGGAATTCTTATTGTATCTGGTTCCCTGAAGATTTCATTTGTACAAACACACTTTGGAACTTTTCGTTTAATGTTTCACACATTTCCTTTTCATTTTCCGTGAATCTATTTCCCATTTTCAACCTCTGAATATTATCCTTTACCTGCAATTTGTTGTTTATGAATTTATAGAATAGACCTGGTTCTGTTTTACATTTGTCTGCAATCCCTTTTCAAAATTTCTTTCTGCCTCTCTCCTCACTGCCTGTAGTTGTTTCTCGCATCTTTGTATCGCTGGTATGTTTGGGGGTTTGGCCTCTTCCTGTATTGATTCCATTTTTGTGTCTTTTGGTCTCTGGCCCTCTCGCACTTTCTGTTGAACCAATCCTGTTTCCTAGTTCTGCTTCTCTGTTTTGGTATAAATTTTTTGTGCCTATATATATTTCACAAAACTTGACATACATCTCATTCACTTCCTTGCCTAGCAACAAGTCTGTCCAATTATACTCACTAAAAAATTTTCTAAGGTTGCCATAATGTCCTCTCCTAAAATCAGGTTTTTCAATTGCATCAACCGTCATATTTTCTTCCAGATTGTATCGCATTGCATACTTTATTCCCAAAAAGACATGGTCACTTTTACCCAAGGGAGGAAGGTACTGAATGTCAAATATTTCTTCCTCCTTCCTGGTAAATATCAAATCTAGCATGGAGGGAACGTCCCCTTCCCTCATCCTCGTAGCTTGTTTAACATGTTGATACAAGAATGTTTCCAGGATGAGGTCTACAAATTTACAGGTCCAGAAATCTTCTGTTTTAGCTTCATATGCTTCCCAGTCTATGGATTTCAAGTTGAAGTCGCCGACTATCAACAGCCGTGAACTATCGTTATCCGCTCTCGCTATGATCTCTCTCATTATTGTTATAAGACCTTCTCGTTTACTATCTAGCTCCTCTTTTGACCATGTGCTGCTTAGCGGTGGACTATATGCATTTATGATCATTAGTTTATCATCCTCATGGCAGATCTCTAGTGCTATTATATCAACTTCTTGTGGATTGACAGTCATTATTTCGTTCACCTTTAGGTGTTCTTTCACCAGCACAGCAACGCCACCGCCTTTCCTGATTTTTCTGTCCCGTCTCCAAATTGAGTAGCCCCTTGGGAATATGACCTCATTTAAAATAACATCTTCAAGTTTTGTCTCCGTGAGTGCAACAATGTCTGGTGTCTGCAGCTGTATTATATCACTTAACTCCAGTATCTTTGACCTTACTCCATCTATGTTGGTGTATGCAATCTTCAGGAACTTGTTCCCCCTCTTCTTATTTTTCACTCCCCCTTTCTCTAATGATTTTGTTGGTTTGCCTTTATGTATCACTTTACTGGTCTGCCTACCCCTATCACTTTGTAGAAAAAAGAATTGATTTCTTCACTCCTGCTCTCATTTAAACATTTTGCCTCAGCGAGGTTCAGTTTCAGCTTCTCTCTATCTTCTTTTGAAAGATCTCGTCTTAACGACCACACTTTCCCATCCTCATCATTACGTAATTTTTTAGCATTCCTTAGTACTTCTTCCATCTGTTTGGCACCATTTAGGGTGATCCTCAAAGGTCGATCTTTCCCTTTTACATATCTGCCTATTCTCCTGTAGTCGCTCACATTCTCTATGGTTGTAAGACCTTCCACGAGGCCAACAATTTTATCTACTACTTTTGCTTCTTCTACAGCTCTTTCTGACCTAGATGTTATCTCCTTTTCTTTGCAGCCAAAAATGATCAGGGACTTACTCCGATCAACTGTGTTTTGCACCAACTTCGGGTTGCATGCCAATTCTTTCCTCACTTGTAGCCTAATGTTTGTTTTAACCTGGTTGCTGCAGTGTTGGGCTTCCTTTACTGCTTCTTCCAATTTTTCCTTCTCCTTGGCCACTTGTGCATAAGTGAGTTGCATATCTTTCTTGCACTGTTCTATTCCCTGTGTAACTTCCTCCATCTGTGCTGACAAAAGCTGTGTCTCCTGTTGAAATTCCTTACCTAACCTATTGTAGTCATTTATGTTTAAATTTACTTTAACTTCTTCCAAAGCTATTTTTAAGAGTCTATTTTCTTCTTCCATGGCTTTGCAATTTGTTTCCAATTGAATCTTATCCTTGCACAAGTCTTTCACTACACCCTCAAGACATACAACTTTGCTATTTAAATGGTCATTACTTTCTTTCAATTTACTAATTAATTCTACATGAGCAGTCACTATAGTATCTAATTTTACCAACTTGTTGTATAGACTGGTTATCTCAATGCTTTCTTCACTGAATCCAGCAAAATCAAGCTCTGTTTTGCATTTCCTCTTGCCGCCACACACTTCTTGTGTGTGTGTGTGTGTGTGTGTGTGTGTGTGTGTGTGTGTGTGTGTGTGTGTGTGTGTGTGTGTGTGTGTGTGTGTGTGTGTGTGTGTGTGTGAGTGAATGTTCTCACCTATTGGTGCCTGGAGGATCGAGCATTGGCTGCATGATCGACCGCCTTTCTAGCCATCGGTTGTTTACAGCAATGACTCCTGTCCCATTTCCCTATGATGTGTGTACTCACCTAGTTGCACTCACCTAGATGTGCTTGCCGGGGTTGAGCTTTGGCTCTTTTGTCCAGCCTCTCATCTATCAGTCAATTGGTGAACAGATGCCTGAGCCTACTGGGCTCTATCATATCTACATTTGAAACTGTGTATGGAGTCAGCCTCCACCACATCACTACCTAGTGCATTCCATTTACTCTGACACTGAAAACGTTCTTTCTAATGTCTCTGTGGCTCATTTGGGTACTCAGCTTCCACCTGCGTCTCCTTGTGCGTGTACCATCCATTTTTAAATAATCCATCCTTGTCTACCCTGTCAATTTCTCCTGAGAATTTTATATGTGATGATCATGTCTCCCGAAGCTCTTCTGTCTTCCAGCGACGTGAGGTGCAGTTCACGCAGCCTTTCCTCATAACTCATGCCTCTTAGTTCTGGGACCAGCCTAGTGGCATACCTCTGAAATTTTTCTAGCTTTGTCCTGTGCTTGACAAGGTACGGGTTTCATGCTGGGGCTGCATTCTCCAGGATTGGCCTTACATATGTGGTATACAAGGTTCTTAAGGATTCTTTACCCAAGTTTCTGTAGGTCATTCTGATGTTAGCCAGCCTCGCATACGCCGCTGATGTTATTCTTTTGATGTGGGCTTCATGAAAGAGATTTGGCGTGATATCAACTCTTAGATCTTTCTCTCTGTCCGTTTCGTGAAGGACTTCATCTCCCATTCTGTATCCAGTGTCTGGCCTCATATTTCCTGTGTCTAGTTTCATCACCTTAAATTTACTTGGGTTGAACTTTAGTTGCCATTTGTTGGACCATTCCTTCAGTTTGTCTATGTCACCTTGCAGTCGTATACTATCTTCTTCTGTCTTAATCCCCTCATAACTTTTGCATCATCAGCAAACTTTGAGAGGAACGAGTATATTCCCTTTGGGAGATCATTTACATATATCAAACAGTGTAGGTCCAAGGACTGATCCCTGTGGGACTCCTCTTGTGACGCCTCGCCATTCCGAGACCTACCCCTTCATGGTGACTTGCTGTCTTCTTTCTCTTATATACGCCCTCATCCAGTGGAGTACCTTCCCGTTCACTCCTGCCTGCATCTCCAGCTTGTGCACAAGTCTCTTATTTGGTAATGTGTCAAAGGCTTTCTGGCAATCCAAAAATATGCAGTCTGCCCAGCTCTCTCTATCTTGCATGGTTTGTCTTGCCTGGTCATAGGATTGAATTAATCCTGTGAGGCATGATTTGCCATCGCTGTATCCACGCTGATGATGTGTTACAAAGTTCTTTCGCTCCAGATGTTCCACTAGTTTTTTCGCACAATCTTCTCCATCATCTTGCATGGTATTCAAGTTAGGGATACTGTCCTGTAGTTCAGTGCCTTCTGTCTGTCACCTTTCTTTTATATCGGGACTACATTGGCCGTCTTCCAAACTTTTGGCAGTTCACCTGTTGCTAATGATTTGTTGTAAACCATGGATGGTAGCAGGCACAAAGCTTCTGCTCCTTCCTTTAGTATCCATGGTGAGATTCCATCCGGGCCTATAGCCTTTGTCACATCCAAATCTAGTAGATGCTTCCTCACCTCACCACTGTTAATCACAAACTCCTCTAGTGGTGTCATGTTAGATATTCTCTCTCTAATCTCTGGAACTTCTTCTTGCTCCTCTGTGAAGACTTTCTGGATTTTATGACTGAGTTCTTCCCACACTTCCTTGTCGTTTGTAGTGAATCTATTTTTGCCCCTATCCACAGTTTCATTACCTGTTCCTCCACTGTTGTTTTCCTCCTGATGTGGCTATGCATCAATTTTAGTTGAGTCTTTGCCTTGCTCGCCATGTCGTCCTCATATTGTCACTCTACCTCTATTCTCACTCTGACGTATTCATTCCTGGCGCTCTGGTATCTTTCTCTACTCTCTAGTGTCCTATTATTTCTATAGTTTCTCCACTCCCTTATACTTAGTTGTACTTAGTTAGCTGACATCTCTGATTAACCCATGGGATTCTTGTCTGCATTGGTTTTTTTCCTTTTGGACTGGGACGAACTTGTCTTTGGCCTTCTTATACTTCTGTGTGATGTAGTCCATCATGTTTTGGGCCGTCTTTCCTCTCAACTCTGTTTCCAAAGCTATGACAGTTAGGAATCCTTATCTCCTTATAGTTTCCCTTCCTGAATGCCGACTTTTTGTTTTCTAGGTCCTTCCTTGAGTATCTTAATTCTACTTCACCCAGATACTCAAACATCAGAACACTGTGATCACTCATTCCCACAGGGGCTTCGAAACCGATTTCCCTTATGCATGAGTCGTTCAGAGTGAAGACTAGGTCGAGTTTCGCTGGTTCATCGTTGCCTCTCATTCGTTTAGGCCTGCCACTATGGAGAGTGGCAGGCACAGTGCTTCTACGCCTTTCTTAAGTATCCAAGGGGAAATTCCATCTGGGCTGTGTGTGTACTCACCTAATTGTGCTTGCGGGGGTTGAGCTCTGGCTCTTTGGTTCCGCCTCTGAACTGTCAATCAACAAGTGTACAGGTTCCTGAGCCTAATGGGCTCTATGGAGTGTGTTTGTGTACTCACCTATATGTGTCTGCAGGATCGAGCATTGACTCTTGGATCCCGCCTTTCGAGCATCAGTTGTTTACAGCAATGACTCCTATCCCTTTTCCCTATCATACCTGGTTTTAAAATTATGAATAGTATTGGCTTCCACAACCTGTTCCTTAAGTGCATTCCATTTTCCCACTAATCTCACGCTAAAAGAAAACTTCCTAACATCTCTGTGACTCATCTGAGTTTCTAACTTCCATCCATGTCCCCTCGTTCTGTTACTATTCCGTGTGAACATTTCGTCTATGTCCACTCTGTCAATCCCTCTGAGTATTTTATACGTTCCTATCATGTCCCCCCTCTCCCTTCTTCTTTCTAGTGTCGTAAGGCATAGTTCCCCCAGGCGCTCCTCATACCCCATCCCTCGTAGCACTGGGACGAGTCTCGTTGCAAACCTCTGAACCTTTTCCAGTTTCATTATGTGCTTCTTTAGATGGGGACTCCATGATGAGGCGGCATACTCTAAGACTGGCCTCACGTAGGCAGTGTAAAGAGCCCTAAATGCCTCCTTACTTAGGTTTCTGAATGATGTTCTAACTTTTGCCAGTGTAGAGTACGCTGCTGTCGATATCCTATTTATAAGTGCCTCAGGAGATAGATTAGGTGTTACGTCCACACCCAGGTCTCTTTCGCGCGTCGTCACAGGTAGGCTGTTCCCCTTCATTGTGTACTGTCCCTTTGGTCTCCTATCTCCTAGTCCCATTTCCATAACTTTACATTTGCTCGTGTTGAATTCCAGTAGCCATTTCTCTGACCATCTCTGCAACCTGTTCAGGTCCTCTTGGAGGATCCTGCAATCCTCATCTGTCACAACTCTTCTCATCAACTTTGCGTCATCCGCAAACATCGACATGTAGGACTCTACACCCGTAAACATGTCGTAACATATACAAGAAATAGAATTGGTCCCAGCACCGATCCTGTGGTACTCCACTTGTTACTGTTCGCCAGTCCGACTTCTCGCCCCTTACCGTAACTCTTTGGCTCCTTCCTGTTAGGTAGTTCCTTATCAATGCTAGGACCTTTCCCCCTACCCCCGCCTGCCTCTCGAGTTTGAATAGCAGTCTCATGTGCGGTACTGTATCAAAGGCTTTTTGGCAGTCCAGAAATATGCAGTCTGCCCAACCATCTCTGTCCTGTCTTATCCTCGTTATTTTATCATAGAATTCCAGAAGGTTTGTTAGGCACGATTTCCCTGTCCAGAACCCATGTTGATGCTTGTTCACAAACCTAATGTTCTCCAGGTGTGCAACCAGTCGTAGCCTAATTATTCTTTCCAGTATTTTACAGGGGATGCTTGTCAGTGATACAGGTCTATAGTTAAGTGCCTCCTCCCTATCGCCTTTCTTGAAGATCGGCACGACATTTGCCTTCTTCCAGCAACTGGGCAATTCTCCCGACATAAGTGACTCATTAAAGATCATTGCCAGAGGCACGCTGAGGGCCTGCGCTGCTTCTTTTAGTATCCACGGTGATACTTTGTCTGGTCCTACTGCTTTAGATGCATCTAGAGTTGTCAACTGTTTCATTACCTCCCCTCTACTGTCACCTCTATATCTGATAGTCTTTCATCTAGGGTAACCCCTTCCAACAATGGGAGCTGCTCGGGCTCGGTAGTGAACACTCCATGGAAACTGGCATTCAGTGCCTCACAGATTTCCTTGTCACTTTCAGTATATGTCCCCTCTGCCTTCCTTAGTCTTGTCACTTGGTCGTTCACCGACATTTTCTTCTTATATGACTGTGTAGTAGCTTAGGTATTTTTTCCGCTTTGATTGCAATATCGTTCTCTAGTCCTTTCCGATGTCCGTCTGATGTTAATGTAATCGTTCCTAGCTCTGTTTCATCTGATCCTGTTGTCCTCTGTCCTTTGTCTTCTGTATTTCCTCCACTCCCGCCTGCTGGCCATTTTTGCTTCCTGACACTGTCTATTAAACATGGGTTATTATATTCCTTCTTATTTTTTCCCTTTACTGTTGGTATAAATCTCTCTTCGGCCTCTTGGCATTTCTGTATGACTAGGTCCATCATATCTTGGACTGTTTTTCCTCTAATTCTCCTCCCACTGCACTTCTCCCAGATAGTCCCTTATCCTCCTATAGTCCCTTTCCTGTAGTCAACCCTCCNACTCATCTTATAATCTAAAAGGCCGGTTGTGAGATCGACTGGGGTACTCTCCGAGGCCAGCAGTGGAGCCTAGAGGATTGAGGGAAGACCCGCCGAACGACGGTGAGTAAGGGTTATTGTTGGAGCAAACCACCTGGAAAGGAGATCCAGTCTATTGTTGCTTTAACCTTCCCTAACGAGTACACCGTGAAACCCCGACACTATCCATCTACATATCAAGCTATCCTTTTATATATCGATCCATCTATATATCGATCCATCTATATATCGATCCAACCATCCATCCATCTATCTATCCATCCATCCATATATCCATCCATTAATGTACCTACTGTCAGTTTGTCTTTGTCCCACTGTCTCTACATTTTTCTTCCTGTCTCTCATGAATTTGTCTCTGTCACCGTCTGTGTTTATGTCTTTGTATCTGTTTAATTCTGTCTGTGCGTGGCCGTCACTGTCTCTTTCTGTCTTTTATAAAAAATTAAACTTGGCCATGTACGTTTTGAATGAACTCGTGTCTTTGTCGTCTATTTCTATCCCTTCCTCCCTCCCTTAAATTTTGTTTTTCCTTGACCCACATCACTGAAGGTTTTACTCCTCCTACAGTTCTGGAACGTATTTCCCTTTTAACATTTTTCTTCACACTCCCGCTCATTTCCATCTTCACCGATAGGTCTAATTCTGCAGGCGGTGTAGGCTACTCTGTTGTTTTTCCTGGCCACACCTATATGTGTCGCCTGCCTCCGGAGACTAGCATCTTCATGGCAGAACTTTATGCTATTCTCTACGTCTTCTGCTTTCTCGCTGCCAATCCTCCTTTGTGGTTGTAGTTGACTCTCGCAGTGCCCTCATGGCTCTGGAGTCCTTTAATCCAGTCCATCCGGTGGTAGTCGAGAGTCAACACTGGCTGTTTTTATCTCTAGTAGATTTAATACGGTAGACTTTTGCTGAGTTCTAAGGCATATTGGTGTCTCTTCCAATGAGTGTGCGGACGCTGCCACTAAGGAAGCTATCCGCACTTGTCCCATCTTCCGTAAAAGGTATTCCTAATTCCGACCTTTACCCAGTTATTCCTTCCCCCATCCTCGCGCGCGTTAGCAGGGTTGTTGAATTTCTGTTACTGGTAACAAACTGCGTACTCTAAGAGTAGTGTGTTCAAATGGCCTTCCTCCTACCACCGTAACCGGGGTGGGAAACGGGTCTGGCAAGGGTGAGTATTGGCCATACACGATTAACTCACGGGCACGGGCATATATATATATAATATATATATATATATATATATGCCCGTGCCTATATATATATATATATATAATATATATATATATATATATATATATATAAATATATATATATATATAATTTCATAAGAGTATACTTTGAAACTAACAAATTGGGAACTATCATATATTGAACTTATGTATGCTAAGTTGAAACCTACTCCTAGATGCCAAATTATTTCATGAGCATGTTATTATTTGCTTTAGAAGGAATAGCCTTTATTCATTAAAAAAACATTAAGTAACAATCATATAAGGAACAGGATGAGCTAGTAGCCAGCTGTGTGCCAGAGTCTTCATGTGAACAGTTGACCTGATCTCTCGTGTATCAATCTGTTGAGCGAACAAGTTCCAGATACGATAAGCCTCGGAATGAATGAACGCTGATGGAGTGATGTTCTTGAGAATGGCACTTCAAGCATGAGACTGTTGAAGGTTGAAAGCCTAGTGTTACGAGTGGGAACAACTGGTACTCCACGGAGTTGGGCCAAGTGCGGAACTTTGAGGATGTTGGCCTTGTACATAACAGTAAGACCAACAACGTCCCGACGGTGTTGCAGGCTCTGATGTTCAGACCGTTCCCACCAGACTTGGTCAAGACTAGAGATAAGCCTTCTAGCCCGTCTCTCTACTTTGTCCAACAGTCTGACGAAAGATGGGGGGCAGCAATCCAGGAAAGGGGTGCATACTCAAGATGGGAGCGAACTTGTGCTTCATATAAGGTTTTGCATCCCTTGCTGTCAAGAAGATATGAGATGCGCCTTAGTGCTGTAAGTTTCCTGGCTTCCTTTTTAGCTAGGCTTAGCACATGACTCTTCATTGTCATTGAAGAGTCGAACTTCATTCCCAAGATGTCAATTCTTCTGTGAACTCTAGGGATTTGCCACCCATTTGCAGTTCTGTCCGATTCGCCATGTGCAGTCTAGTTATCATCATCGCTTGAGTCTTCTCAGCCGCAAATGTGACCTGCCATCTCCTACCCCAGGTAGAAATTGCTGAAAGTTTGTGATTAATGATTCTTGCAGCAGTTAGCATTTCCTCCTTTCTGTATGTAAAGGTCAGAGTACAGTCATCAGCATAGGCTTGAGCTTCAGGAATGAGATGAAGAAGATCGTTGAAATATACATTCCACAGCAGAGGGCCAAGCACACTACCCTGTGGAACGCTGGCACCAATTGAGTGGCTATCGGATTCTGCTCCATTGAGGACTACCCTTAGAGTCCGTTCTTGAAGGTAGTCTTTTAATAACACTAAGATGGAGCCTGCAATGCCTAAAGCTTGAAGCTTCACTGCCAATCCAGAGTGCCAGACCCGATCAAAGGCTCCTGCTATATCTAGAGCAACAACACAGCTGATCTTGGACTCATCCAGTGACTGATGCCACTTAGAGGAGAGATTTAGCAAGAGATCAGCAGCAGATCGGCCTTTTCTAAAACCATACTGTCGATCACAAATTAGCCGATGACGGTCAAAAAATGTTATCATTTGCTGAGCAATTAATGATTCTAGGATCTTGCCAGTAATGGAAAGCAGTGACACTGGTCTGTAGTTACCAACTACTGAGCGGCTCTTCTTTTTGTGCACTGGAACAACGTCTGCCTTCTTCCATAAGGAGGGCCAAATTTCTTGAACTAGGCAGAGTTGGAAGAGCGCGTGAGAGGTGGAGCCAACAGGTCAGCGCAGCAACGTAGTAGTCTTGGACTGACCTTATCTGGCCCCACAGCTTTTACTTGTGTCTAGCGTGTTAAGGAGATGGAGAACTTCAGTCTGATTTATAACAACTTCAGTCAACCTAGACACAGTGCATGGGGCAAGATGTGGAGGCTGACGTTCAGGATCAGGGACCTGCATCTTGGGAGCAAAGTGGTTTGCCAATAAATCAGCCTTCTCCTGATTGCTGGTTGCCACAGTACCATCTTCTCTGTTTAGAGGTGGGATTGTGTCCTCAGATGAGTACCCCTGCCGATCCTTCACCAGGGACCACCAGACCTTGGATCCAACCCTTCCAGATGCAAGTTTTCTTCGAGTTTCGGATTCCCATCTGGATATAGCCCACTTTTGAACTTCTTTCATTATTCGACAAGATTGTCTATGAATGTTTCTGTTATGACTGAGGGGTGCCGTTTAAATCTCCTCCAGGCCTTGTTTTTGGCTTCAGCTGCCATCCGGCAGCGATATCCAAACCAAGGCTGATCAGTGGGCTTGGTCACATACTGCCGGTGAGGAATAGCTCTCTCTCTCTCTCTCTCTCTCTCTCTCTCTCTCTCTTCTCTCTCCTCTCTCTCTCTCTCTCTCTCTCTCTCTTCTCTCTCTCTCTCTCTCTCTCTCTCTCTCTCTCTCTCTCTCCACTCTCTCTCTCTCTCTTCTCTCTCTCTCTCTCTCTCTCTCTCTCTCTCTCTCTCTCTCTCTCTCTCTCTCTCTCTCTCTTTGCTTCCTGTGAAACCACAAGTGTAGGTATTTCACATTGCTTGTACCTCACAAACATCACACGTGGTCTCGAATTATTCCTTGAACCGTTTCTTGCGTCGTGATTAACCTCTTCAGTTCGATGTATAATACAATTTCACCGCGAAAGATCACCACGGAATCGTATATGGCTTGTTTCTTTGTTACAAAAAGTACTGTGCCTCCAGATTTTGGTGAAACTGGCTTGCCTGTAACTCAAGGGTTCACAGCATAGTTTCCCTACCGGATTCTGAAATCAGAATTCTGATGATTCTGGTTTCTGATTTGAAGCGCCCAGGATCCGAATGGGATCCTGGGCGCTTCGGGCGTCCTACAGGATTCTGTGACGTCAACCCCTGTTCAACAATGACTGTCCCTAGATCTTCTCCCCTTTCCTGTGAACTTCTCTGATTGGGAGCGGCACCTTAGGCATCTCGTGACATCATTCGAAATTTCACTGCATCCCGCTAGAGGTCGACACCGTTTCTGAGGGGTGAACTGGGACCTTGTGGCCAGGCTCCAACCGTTTCAAGGGGGAGAGAGCCTGTCTTGACCCCCCACTATCAATCTATAGCAGAAATTTATCCCCTGGGCAGAGGGTACCTTCCCCCTGGTACTGTCGCTGTTTCAACTCCATTGTAACAGATCCTGACGATCCAGGTCAGAACCGATGATCTGTTTGGACTCATGGGAAAAGGAATCCGTTGACGTCCAACCTGACACACTTTGGATATCTTCTAATGAAATTGTGTTTTGCAAGCACTTATGTAAGCAATAAATTTGTGCTATGAGAGTGTTAACTGTCACAACTGACATACCTTTTAAGTCCAATTAAAGTCAGATTGGCGTTATGTGAACTGTATGCTTGGAGTGATTTTGAGCAGGGATAACCCCAGAATCAATCAGTTGATTTAGCATGTTTAAAGTGTAATTATCTGTAATATCGTGGAATGATATGTTTATTTTAGTTCTTCCTCTAATTGTCTTAGCATCCTAATTTTCGTATATAAAATGTGATAAAATGTCTTACTGCCTGTTCGTAAACTTCACGTTATTTATATATCACCATTTAAATTATGAGCTAAATCTCACTCATTTTCTGCAATAAATGTAAACTTGTTTTACATTACTGTACACCTGTTTAATCCAGCCACCTGTCATGTGGTCTGTGCAAGCTGTCACCAATTACGGTTCTGATTCCGATAATGACATGTCGACGTGCTGTGCTGTTATTGTGATTTGTCCCTTTAATGTTCTGCAGTGTTAATGTAAACTTTTCCAATTATAAATGCACAATGATATATGACCAGTGTTTTTATTTGTTTTGATCTGAATACAGTGTTACGAGACTTATATTTTGAGTGTGTCGTCTATTAGTGAACAACAGGCGCGTCATTGCCGGATTATGCTCGGGATGATTGTAACAAACATTACTTTAAAATAATGCAAACGAATGTATGTTGTGGTAGGTGTGTAAGAAACGTGTGTGTAGAGGTTGATAGGAGTTCTGCTGGTTTTGGAAGGGGGAGGGATTAGGATAGTAACAGAAGAGGAACTTCATATATACACACATCCATTTGTATTCTTCAGACATGTCTCCTCTTACTCTTCGTCTTTCTTGTAAGTGTAAATTAAGCTTTCTTGGGATTAACTTTGTATTTGTTATTTACATTTTAATTACGCCTTCACGTAAATTTATGCCAATTCTATAGAACAGAGAACAAACCGAACTGCATTAATCTTAGTGTGACCTAATAACTACAAGAAAAAACTGAGGAATATTATTAGATTTATATATTAATGCTTCTTGAAATAAATCCCACTATCCTATTTCCTTTATTTCATACATTTATTCATATTATTTCTGGATAAGTCACTTCTAATTTAGTCTCCCTATTAAGTTTCCAATTCAGATTTCGCAATTTCAACTTTCAAGCTGATATTTGGTAACTCGACAATAGTTACCTATTCACAGAACTCTATTATTTAAAGCAATAAACTGCAACCGCCAATCATTCATTCAAATTGAAATGTTTATTAAGGTAAAAGTACATACATAGAAGATGAGTTACAAACATAATATTGGATTCATAGATAGAGCTAGTACATACAATACCTAAAACCACTAATTCACATAGCGTTTCAGGCACAAATAAATGTCAGAAGTGGGATGCGAACCCACGTCACGTGGGTACGAACCCACACCCTCACGTGGGTACGAACCCACACACCCTCACGTGGGTACGAACCCACACCCTCACGTGGGTACGAACCCACACCCTCCATTGTATCTTGTCCCTTAACGATTTTGAATACTCCTCTGAATTTATTTTCGGCCTATTTTTTATCCGTTTATAAATTTGCAAATGTTGCTGTCGATTCCCGTGTCTACGTTGTTTATATATGTGGTGAACTCCAGCGGTCCCGGACACATCCCTGGACACATTCCTGGACATATTCCTGGACACATCCCTGGACACATCCCTGGAGTACTCCACTTACAGCAGTTTGTCAGTCCAGTCGGACTTTATTCCAATTAATCTAATTCATCCTTTTTTTTTAATAACCAGACCTGAATTACCATTAGCTTAACCCCGGCTCCCACCAACCGGTAATATGGGTCTCTTACATTATAGTCTCATGAAGTACGGTATCAAAGGCTGTGCTAATACAACGTTACGGAATGTCACAATCCTATCCAGTTCTGACTTCTTAAATATTTAGAAAATAATGATAGAATGATAATTCTATCATTCTATCATGATAATTCTATCAATGATATAATTTTTTTTAGATAAGAATGACGTTTTCTTGTATAATAGAATATGGTGATAGTTTCAGCGGGTATGTGAGCCTGCCGTACAGCGCCTCAGAGACCAGGATTGTGCAGACGGCGTCCTGGACAACAGTTCGTGGCCTCCAGCTCACTAACCATCATCTATTTCCTGACAAGTTTAATAAGTATGCATTTAATTAAAAATAAAATTATATTAGCGAAAACACATTTTGCACGGTTTGAGTTAATATGTCCAGTGGAAAATAAAATTTGATACATTTCTAGTAACAATTATATGTAACACAAATGGACGAAATATATATTTTAGATAAGGTTGAATGCTCAATGCACTTTACTCAGGGAGGTCAGACCCCACACCCAGCCTGGCGCATTATAGTGGGAAGAGACGGGAAGCCTCTGAAGCAAAGTGCAACCCTCTGGTACTAAGCCTGTGTACCATGAAATATCGGATCAAGGTGCGATTCAGCAACCCGCTCTCGCACAAGACAGTACATATACGACTTATTGCTTATAGTCACTATTTGGCTGATTAATAAGTACATATGTGGTATATGCCAAGTTATATTTTGTTTTCAGGTACAAACTCTTCCTACAGAATTGCTAAACACCAGTTTTAATGTTAGGAATTTCTTTTTCAGTTTTATTAAACACGAGAGATTTTATACAATATCTGACAATATCCTGAGTTACCTTACAATTTATTTAAATATTTTGGTTTTGTTTCATTATTTTCATAAAACTGTATTATCGGTATAGGTATATGTTAAGTACTAATTGTAATTAAAAAGCAATAATATGCTTATCTTAACATATGAAGAAGGTTAGGTTAGGTCGGTGTTTTCTATTCAGCTTTTCAAGATAAACTAAAATATTCACAATAAATTAGCATGTCACGTATACACTTAGTAATAAGCCAATATTGACTATATGCCAGTGCGAGAACGGGTTCGATTCAGAGGGGATCGGACCCTTACCCAGTAAGAGATCCTGGAATTGATCACTACAAAAACCCCTGTTGCACCACTGGACGTCGTCGACGATGGAGGACCCAAGCTGCTGTTCAGCAGTGCCTCATCCATACAGGGTCTGTTCGACCCCACCACCCTCTCTGCTCTTGAGAAGGCGCACCTGATCCTCACCCCACCACATCACTACCTCGCAGCCAGGACGGTGTTTGTTCGGAGAGTGAGTTCCCTACTCTCTGAAAAAGCTGCCATCGACGTCGTCACCAGCATTAACTAGCCGGTTCCTTCCTTGACCACTGTCACGGTTAAGTTCATTCCTGTAAATGACGGCCACCTCTTCATGAAGGTCGCCTTTACATCGCCTGAGGAAGCTACCTTTGTTGCTAGTCGTAGTCGTAGCGTCAACGACTGTCTTCACTGCCTTCTCTGTCAGGGTGACCATACTGCCCTCTCCACTGAATGCCCCCGAAGACTTGCAGAAATCAAGATGTCCGACGCCAGGCAGATCAACACCACTCGCCATGTACCATCAACTTTCAACGTGCAAGCCGCCAACTTCCTGAAGCTTCCGAGTGGAGGCGGAGCCTCTGTACAGCCTGAAAGCCAATGGTCTCTAGCTTCTAGTTCGCCAACAATTCATCGCTCAACCTGCAACAGCAACAACCCTCTCTGGCCAATCATCAAGCCCGCCTTCACCATATCAGTTGGTGGCCCCAACACCGTTCATAGTACACTTACATGTACGGCAGAAATAATGGCAGGTACGAACTTCAAGGAATTCGTCCGAATCCTCAATATATTCTACGCTGCAAATGACCTCCCAACATTTACTGTGCCAGAGGAACTCCTCGCTACTCCAGATATAGCCACCAGCACGAATTCAGCTTCTGACATCACCATGTCTCCAGCTGCACTCGCAGATCTTCTGTCTACTGGCCCCTATCCTCTGCAACCTACTACAGCGCCAACCAACCCTTCGGTACCAGAAACTACAGCAGCATCACCGGCTCCGACTCAAGGTCAACCACTGTTATGATCCCAGGTAGCCGAAAAACGAGTCTCCCCTTTGAGAATTATTCTGTCAGGCCTGACCTGACTAAGCGGTCAAAGAAATATAGACATGAAGATTCATATGTAAAATAATTGGTTGGATTCGATAGATAATTTAAGAATGAGGGCAGTGAATAAGAAAATAAGTAAATGACTTGATACAAGATGTGGAGAGTTTGCTGAAGGCGTGAGGCAAGGCTTGTGAGGAGCTTGAGCTCACTTGAGCTGAAGAAATCGTGAGGGGAGGGCGTGCTCCGTTTGTGCCCCTGTTAGAGAGGAACCCATGTTTGATATACCTTCAAAAGGAAGGAAGTGGACAGACGTCTCGACTGAGGAATAAGCTAGGAGGCGTGTCAGCTTAAATCAGGAACTGCAGAAGGTGTTGAGGGGGCAGTTAAAACAGTTCTGAGGGTAGCCTCAGGCGCCCCGAGTGTCGCTTTCCCATCGAGGAGCGCCCTTGTAGGAGACCTTTATGTGATAAGCACAATTTTAACCGGTTCACAGTGATTGCCTATAGTTGATCGTGTGCCCAGCGATCGTAGCGAATGTTTATTGATACATTACGCATATTTTATTAAGGCAGAAGGTCTAAAATAAGAGAGTAAAGATGGAGGAACGTCCTGGAGGGCGGAGCGACGTCAACCATTCCGTCCGCTTGAGGGCAACTGAGGGGCCAGCGGCCAGCTGCCTGGAGGGCCGCCGGGCCGGGCGGAGGATGGACCAGCCCAAACGGGGGCGTCAACACTCACAGCATGTAGAGAGCAGAGAGATGTTGGGTGTAAACATATTATGTGGTGGTTTATTTCGTTTATGTGTTTATAGGGAAACATTTTTATTGGCGTGTCGATGGGTTGCTGGTTTGTCTGGGGAAGGAGTTGCTGAGAACTTCGAAGCCAGCAGAGAGGGAGTAGTTGATGAGACTCCCAGGTTGTGGAAGGTACTGAGCTCTGTGGGAGAGCAGCCATACAGTGAGGAAGAGAACCTCAAGCTGTGGGAAGAGGAGCAGTGGAATGAAGTTTCACAAGCTTTTGTGATGCCAGTGGTGAAGCACCATTGTTGCTCAAGGAAGACTTCGTGGTGTAGCAGCCTGAAAGAGCTGCAGCGGATCCTGGTAGATAAACCCGGAAGAACTTGAATATGTCAGGGTAGTGAACTTCCAGATGTGGAAGGGAAGTTCTTATTGACTAATTGTAGGGAGTTGGTAGAGTGTTTGGTTGTCATTAGCGTGCAAGACGCAGCAAAAGGTGAGTGATTGATTACCATTTTTGTGCCAAGGAGTACTTATACTGAAGTATTGAGTTACAGTCGTAGGCGGGATTACCTGCAGAGACATACATATGTGTTCTAGGACTGATAGGGTGATTGATTGATAATTCTTGTATATCAAGGAATATTTATGTTGATGTTTATAGAATTATAACCATAGGCTGAATTGCCTGCAGATATTTATATGTTCCAGAGTTGGTAGCACCAAATCATATTGTACTGCATGATTTACCCACTTGGTGAGGCTGATAGTGCAATATTCTCTTATGAGACTTGACCTACTTAATGAGGTTAATAGTATTAGGTGGTGAGTCAGGAATTAGGATACCACTTGATAAGCAGATGATAGTCCTGATGGTATTGGAGGCAACCTGACAACAATAGTGTAGAGTGTTGGAGATATATTATTATACGTGTATATGTATTGTCCATGTGCCTTGTCCAGTAGATGTATTCAAATTTGCTGATGTTTGCCCTTGTCCTAGTGAGGCTTCCCAGAAAATAGGGAAGAGAGAGAGAGAAAGAACCAAGAACCAAAACTGTGGACAGGGTAGTACAGAGTAATATCAAAGAAAAGGGGATTGAGGAGATTATACCACACAAGGAGAGAGTGGGGAGTCATGGCGTCTCGAGTGGGTGTGTGCATGTGACAACGAGGCTTGTGTTGGAGACGCATCCCCTAAACGTGTGACGTCGAGCCCCTCTCCAAGTGCTAGAAGCATCCAGGGTGATCTCCTGGTCAAAGTAAGCACTCTACGGAATTTGGGGGTTGGTTGTCCGAAAGGAAGGACCAACGACAACATCATAAAAACCACCAACTACTCCAGTCGTACCTGTGACTAAACCATCTTCATCGGCACCAACACCAGATGCTTCTGCAGACCTCTACCTGCTTCTGATGATGACTCTACTGCCCCGGTTGACATTGAAGCACACTCACCTCTCCAAGAATTGGTGTATTTGCCCAACTCTGATGTGGTAAATGACCTATATCGACTACGTGCAGATACATCAATTGGATCTCTTGAATACAGACGGCTTACCAGCCGAATATTTAACATGAACTGTGAAGAACAAATACAGAATGATCCAGAATCAGCAAAGGAGATCTGGGTTTCTTCCCATACCATTCTCACAGAATGTAACGAATCTACACTTCTACCTGGACTATTCCACAAGGACTTCATGGCACACAAGAAAGACCATCTTATGATCACACGAAGCAAGAAGAAAGAATAAGCAGAAGAAAGAAGAAAGGCGACTGATATGTAAAGAGAAGAAGAAGAAAGAAGACTCAAGACATCACCAGAAGACGGATTGTTGCCCCACTTCAATGTTCGCCCAATGGGTATCTTGTCCTGTTTCTTCGTATCGTATTGTATGAATGCGTATGGGCACTCTCTACAGGTGAGGGAAGTCCGAGGGGATCTCACGACCATTAAACATCTGAATCTATCCTCGTCGATATTCACAGTAATGAGAAATTACGAATTTTTTTAAGTGTATATTTTTAATTAAATATATTCATAATACTGTCTGACATTTATACAAAAAATATATATATATCCTTTCAGCTTTTACGGAGCCTCGGTAAACGTGACCGCTCTGCCATACCGACCATACTGGGTAGGAGGAAGAACATGATGGCTCCAGTGTGACCAGATACTCTGGCAGCGACGCCAAGCTCCTCATGACCATAGCTGAAGCCCTCAACTTCACTTTTAATGTCCTTCCTGTAACCTCCTGGGACCAGGTATGTTGACGTCCTAGTTTAAGCTTCGATGTTGCCTTCGTGTTACAAAACAAAACTGCAGTGCATGTATTCTAACCCCAAGTTTATCCACATAAAACATTTCCGGACGATTCAGACCATTTCTGTTCTATGAATCGTACTGATGTTTTCCCGAATGATATCTAAGTGAGTTTTTTTTATGAAATGTACTGTCAAACTTATTTGTTCTTTTCATTACTTACCACATTATTTTTCCGTCTCTATTAAAAATGCGTATATGATATTCCCAGGTGACAAGCTTGGTAGTGGACAGGATCTCCTTTATGGCTACGGTCCTGCACATGGTACTGCCACAGCGTCGGCTCTTTTATGACTTTACATATATCTACGATCATGATCCGACTGGTTTTGTAATGGCCAAGCCGTCCCTAAGATCAAACTGGGAGAGCCTCTACGCGCCCTTGACGGACGAAGTGTGGGCGTCAGTGCTGGCCTCCGTGCTGCTGGTGTCGCTCCTGCTCTTCCTGGTACGTGGCCAGGATGTTGGTACTCTTAATTCCTCCTAATGTCATATGTTTTGGTTTACACAATTACATGTAGTCGATAGGTCTGTCATATCAGGATGGATCGCTTGGTCTTAATGGAGAGAAACGTTTATATGTTTTGTTTATTTCCATTACTAATAAAGTCTTCATTATTATTACTTCCCAACATTATGCAGAGGAGAAGTATTGTAATTATGATAGAGTTGCACTCGGTAAACTGGAAAAACAATATCATTATTGCAGGTGTTGGTTATGTTTGTTGATGTATGGCTTGTCGGGAGAATTAGCAGCTCTCTGGTTCTTTAATGGTTAAATATTATTTTGTATATTCTTATTTACTAAATTTCTGCATTTGCCAATACACTATACTTTATGTTTAGAATAAATTGACATATTGACACTCGTCTTCAAGGAAATGCTGGCTTCATTCCATATAATGCTCAGATAAATTACTCAATAACTGTTCCTCGTTTCGTCCCATTATCAAGAGAAGAGTACAAATGAGGCCATTTCTTTTCTCTGTTTTTTCATACTTTGATCTTAAGTGCATGTGTGTGTCATTATAGAAGGAAAGGAGTCATCTTTTTAAAGAAAACTGCATTGAAATTTCAAGTTCAGTCTTCTTATGTAACTACGTGGATACGGCATGATACGATGATCATGTATAGAGTGAATATATTTTTCAGTACAAGGACAATACAATATAAGGATGTTGCTTTCAGTGATTCCATGTAAAATTACCAAGATGTATAAAACCATCGAATGGAATGAAGAAAAATTTGACATTTATATGTCAAAGTGTTTTTTAAAACTAATTTTTGGATGTAACCTACATCCTTTCTCAAGGTGTTGTATGCAATGTTCACCTTCATATACATAATCTTCAGCGCATAACCCCCACATGTCTGTTGTGACGGTGTTCCCCCCCCTTCTAATTCTCCCACGCCTACTGTAAGAGTCATGTCCACTATTCCCGAGCGTTCTCTACATTGCAGGCATCAATTGAACATATGTGGGAGAGAACAGTATTCTCGATGAGCCGAGAAATTTGTGAAATAAGAACATTTTGGCCTGTGGGATAGGCCCTTTAGGGAGCCAATATGGCGCTGGCGAGTCTGTTCTCCCGCCAAAACTGTGTGACGTCAGTGGCGCCAGATTGGTCACCGTCAGCGACGTGGCACTGGGAGCCAATGAAAACCAACTTTGGGAAAAGTGACGTCACATAGGCATGGGGGGACCGGCCGTGTTGGCGCCGTGGCGATATCAGTCTTTCACGACACGTCCGAGAGGTAGGACGCGCGATCGGTCATCTTGTCAGAGTGACGGATTTACCGAACTCCGGTGGATGTAAGCGTCTCCAGTTGTTAGCGCGCACTCTGTGAGGTCTTCCTGCAACCCAGATGTGGCTCAGATAAGGAATTGACAGAATATTGAGCAACAAGTGCTCAGGGGACAGGTGCGTTGCAAGAAGTGGGCCGGGCATCGACGTGTGTCGTCGTTGGCAGTTCACCAGTATAAGAGACAGCTTAGTGGCCGGGCCAACCCACCGTGAGTGAACCGAGTTGACTATCTTGTCAACCAGGTTGAACGTGTGATCGACGATCCTGTCAAGTTTGACAGTAACCCCACCTTCGTGGAACCCTACGAGTCAACAGTTGGATGCAAGCACATCGAGAAGCCTTCCCAAATACCTAGCGATATATCTAGACGACGAGGGAATTGACAGTGAAGTGAGCTTCAAGTGCTCTGAAGTCGGGTGCTGTGCGTGTGGAGCTTAAGCAGTATCGTCTTGGACGGCTGGTAACTTCACAGTGACTTCGTAGTGGTGAGAGGCAGTTACTCTGGGAGTACAGTGACAAGAACTAATTGGGAAACGTGCGACGACCGCCGAGACGTAGGCTGGCTGCCGTAGTTGGGAGGAAAGTTGACGGCCAGGAGACCGACTTCAACCCTGCGACGTACTGTAGAGGAAGGAGCACGGACCTGCTGTGTACAGAAGCGGCGAGACGCGACATCCTAAGGCGTGGGCTTGTGTTTCTGGATGGTGAACGAGGCGAGAGCCTGGACCAGGAGCTACAACCCAACTGTCATCCTAGGATAGGTGAAGTAGGTGTTTACAGTTACCCTCCCATTTCCCCTTTAGTTAGCTATATATTTTCTTGTCAGGATATTTTATATGTCGTGAGCAAGTCTCACTTGAGTCTAAGTCACAGAGTGCACAGTATGTGGTGAGCCTGCCCAGAGCGCTCACAGTATCAGTTTACATATATATCTATGTGTGGGTGTGTGCAAGCACCAAGATTCATCAGAGAATTTACTGTGACTATTATTAATTTCCAGTGAGTATTATTATTATATATATTGGTAGTAAACCAGATATGGGTGTGTTGATCTCTATAATCTATTGATATAAATGCCTGTGGATTGATCTCTATAATCTATTGATATAAGTGCCCGTGTGTTGATCTCTATAATCTATCGATATAAATGCCTGTGTGTTGATCTCTATGATCTATTGATATAAATGCCTGTGTATTGATCTTCATGATGTATATATATATATGCCTGAAATTTGATTACTGATTTATATATGACATGACTGTGTACTGAATAATATCATATACGTGAAGTGATTGCCAGTGATATCTCTGTGAGAGAAAGTATAGATATAAAGAAAAGTTCAGTGATCAAGTGAGTGCATTCACAGTAAATATTATTAAGAATAGAGTAATCTTTTGGTACGGTGAAAAGTCACTGTGAGAGTATTGTGAATAAGATGTTGATCGTGAGGCCAGTGAAATCATAAGTAAGCCATGTGAATGTTGAATAGTGTTTTGGAAAAAGTTAAATAAACGGGGATCGTGACAGAATTAGAAAACAAGTACTAGTCTGTTCCCACGATCGCGAGGGTCCCGGTCAGCTGAGATCTGACAGGTGACGCGTGGCGCTGGTGTTGCCATATCGGTGCGCTCCAGAATATTATGCTATGAATGGAGCAATTGTCATATATTATTCCTGATACATTGATGCATATATATTTCTCGTTGTCTTTTAAGTAAAATACCAAAACTCTTTGGTGTTTGATATCATCCCCTCCATTTATCTTGTGACCGTGTAATGAAGTAAAGCAGAGTGACCTGCCTGATACCATATTACTGGAATTTGCTCTTGCCACAATTACACCTGACCACTGCAGTGTTACTGGACACCTGAAAACCAGTTGGCGACCTTGAAGGCTGTGTAAGAGTTCGGTGTCGGGGCGGGCCACAGATTGAGGGAACGATCTGTGCCCCCACTCATCTTGCAATTTAAAGGCCGGTTGTGAGACCGACTGGGGTACTCTCCGAGGCCAGCAGTGGAGCCTAGAGGATCGAGGGAAGACCCGCCGAACGACGGTGAGTAAGGGTTATTGTCGGAGCAACCACCTGGAAAGGAGATCCAGTCTACTGTTGCTTTAACCCTTCTCTAACGAGAACACCGTGAAACCCCGACATTGGCGACCTTGCCAGGATCACGAGCAAGATCAAGGTGGTAATTGTGGTATTAAATATCAGGCCCAAGTTTTCACTCATTGTCACAAGATGGAGGGTGATAAAGTAGCCAGGTTTATAGACACGAGAGACGAGCAAGTACTGGAGGAGTGCACCAAGGCACAGCTGCAGACGATCGCCGACCACTTTGGGATCAAGTTGAGAGCTTCCAAAGTGGGAGAAAGAAGACTTGAGATCATGGCACAGCTCAAGGCACGTGATGAAGCCTTAGGAGAGGAGCGGCCACAGACACCTGCCAGTGGAGGAGAGAACCTGAGTACCGGTGGCAGCAGCCGGGGATCCAGTGGCAGTAGGCGCAGTGTCAAGCTAGAAATAATGAAGATGCAGATAGA
The DNA here is from genome assembly GCA_020271785.1 of Procambarus virginalis. Classification (NCBI taxonomy): domain Eukaryota; kingdom Metazoa; phylum Arthropoda; class Malacostraca; order Decapoda; family Cambaridae; genus Procambarus; species Procambarus virginalis. The sequence goes on along the minus strand of WNGS01165741.1, from coordinate 844 downwards.
AGCACAGCTGCGCAAGGAAGAGCGCGAGCGAGAAGCACAGCTGCGCAGAGAAGAAAGAGAAGCACAGCTGAGGCGCGAGGAAGCAGAGAGAGAAGCACAGCTGAGGCGCGAGGAAGCAGAGAGAGAAGCACAGCTGCGTAGGGAAGAACGAGAGGCACAGCAGCAACGAGAAGAACGAGAGGCACAGCAGCAACGAGAAGAACGAGAGGCACAGCTGAAGGAGCGCGAGATAGACGCTAGGACGAAGCTGCAGGAGGTTGAAGCGAACAAGGAGATTGAGCTGAAGCGAGCTGAGCTAGGACTAGTTCCAACTGCCCCACCACAACAGCAGGAAGACCGCCGAGTGAGAGAGAGGGATTTGCCCGTCTTCGTGCCTAATGAGGCTGAGGGCTTCTTCGAGCATTTCGAAAGGGTCGCTACGTTGAAGAAGTGGCCGAGGGCAGAGTGGGCGGAGCTAGTTCAAGGAAGGCTCACTGGTGAAGCTCGTGAAGCTTATAACATGCTCGACCTCCAGGAATGTACCAACTATGATGCAGTAAAACGGGCCGTGCTCCATTCGTTCAAGCTGACGCCGGAGTGCTATAGGAAAAGGTTTAGAGAATGTACCCGATCGCCAGGAAAATCGTATGCGGAGACGGCGAGGGACATGGAAAGGAAATTCTTGAAATGGCTGGAGTCAGAAGGAGCAAGATCGGCTGAAGACATCAAGAGGCTAATGGTCATGGAAAAGTTCATGTCCGTGCTCTCTCCCGAGATAAGGGTGAGAGTAAAGGAGGCGGACATCAAAGACCTGAGAGCCGCGGCCGATCGAGCAGACATGCTAGAGAAAGCTTTACGTCCATGT
>WNGS01165740.1:0-15830 GCA_020271785.1 Procambarus virginalis | reverse complement strand
TAGTGTCAACACTCGCAGTAATGTCACACTCACGGTATTGTCAACAATCGCGGTAATGGCAACACTCATGGTATTATCAACACTCACGGTAATGTCAACACTCACGGTAATGTCAACACTCACGGTAATGTCAATACTCGTGGTAATGTCAACACCTGGGGTAATGTCAACACCCAGAGTAATGTCAACACTCACGGTAATGTCAACACTCACGGTAATGTCAACAATCACGGTAGTGTTAACACTTGCGGCAATGTAAACACCGCGGTAATGTAGACACTCACGGTAATGTTAACACTGACGGAAGTGTTAACACTCACGGTAATGTAAACACTCGCGGTAATGTCAACACGCACGGTAATGTCAACACTCACTGTAATGTCAACACTCACGGTAATGTCAACACTCACGGTAATGTTAGCACCCGCGGAATTGTTAACACTCACGGTAATGTCAACACTCACAGTAATGTCAACACTCACGGTAATGTCAAAACACGGGGTAATGTCAATACTCACGGTAATGTTAACACCCGCGGAAATGTTAACACTCGGTAATGTCAACACTCACAGTAATGTAAACACCCGCTGAAATGGTAACACTCACGGTAATGTAAACACTCACAGTAATGTCAACACTCACGGTAATGTTAACACTCACAGTAAAGTTAACATTCACGGTATTGTCAACACCCACGGTAATGTCAACACTCACGGTAATGTCAACACCCAGGGTAATGTCAACACCCACGGTAATGAAAACACCCACGGTAATGTCAACACCGCAAGTAATGTCAACACTCAGGGTAATGTCAACACTCACGGTAATATCAACACTCACGGTAATGTTAACACTCACGGTAATGTCAACACTCACGGTAATGTTAACACTCACGGTAATGTCAACACTCGCGGTAATGTCAACACTCACGGTATTGTCAACACTCGCAGTAATATCAACACTCACGGTATTGTCAACTCTCATGGTAATGTCAACACTCACGGTAGTGTTAACACTCGCGGCAATGTCAACACCCACGGTAATGTCAACACTCACGGTAATGTCAACACTCATGGTAATGTTAACACTCACGGTAATATCAACACCCAGGGTAATGTCAACACTCTCGGAAATGTCACATTCACGGTAATGTAAACACTTATGATAATGTCAACACTCACGGTAATGTAAACACCAACGGTAATGTCAACACGCGCAAAAATGTCAACACTCACGGTAATGTTAACACTCACGGTAATGTCAAAACCCGGGCTAATGTCAACACTCACGGTAAAGTCAACACTCATGGTAATGTAAACACCCGGGGTAATGTCAACACCCAGGGTAATGTCAACACTCACAGTAATGTCAACACTCACAGTAATGTTAACACTCACGGTAATGTCAACACTCACGGTAATGTCAACATTCACAGTATGGTAAACACTTACGGTAATGTCAACACTCTTGGTAATGTCAACACTCACGGTAATGTCAACATTCACAGTATGGTAAACACTTACGGTAATGTCAACACTCACGGTAATGTCAACACCCATGCTAATGTCAACACTCACAGTAATGTTAACACCCACGGTAATGTCAACACTCTCGGTAATGTCAACACTCACAGTAATGTCAACACTCACGGTAATGTCAACACTCTCGGAAATGTCACATTCACGGAAAGGTAAACACTTTACGGTAATTTCAACACTCACGGTAATGTCAACACCCACGGAAATGTCAACACCCACGGTAATGTAAACACCCACGGTAATGTCAACACGCGCAGTAATGTCAACACTCTCGGTAATGTTAACACTCACGGTAATGTCAACACCGGGGTAATGTCAACACTCACGGTAACGTCAACACTCATGATAATGTCAACACCCGGGGTAATGTCAACACCCAGGGTAATGTCAACACTCACAGTAATGTCAACACTCACGGTAATGTTAACACTCACGGTAATGTCAACACTCACGGTAATGCTAACACTCTCGGTAATGTCAACACTCGCTGTATTGTCAACATTCACGGTAATGTAAACACTTACGGTAATGTCAACACTCACGGTAATGTCAACACCCACGGTAATGTAAACACCTTATGGTAATGTCATCACCCGCGGTAATGTGAACACTCACGGTAATGTTAACACTCACGGTAATGTCAACACTCACAGTAATGTCAACACACACGGTAATGTTAACACTCACGGTAATGTCAACACTCTCGGTAATGTCAACATTCACGGTAAGGTAAACACTTTACGGTAATTTCAACACTCACGGTAATGTCAACACCCACGGAAATGTCAACACCCACGGTAATGTAAACACCCACGGTAATGTCAACACCCGGGGTAATGTCAACACTCACGATAACGTCAACACTCACGATAATGTCAACACCCGGGGTAATGTCAACACCCAGGGTAATGTCAACACTCACAGTAATGTCAACACTCACGGTAATGTTAACACTCACGGTAATGTCAACACTCACGGTAATGCTAACACTCACGGTAATGTCAACACTCGCGGTAATGTCAACATTCACGGTAATGTAAACACTTACGGTAATGTCAACACTCACGGTAATGTCAACACCCACGGTAATGTAAACACCTTATGGTAATGTCATCACCCGCGGTAATGTTAACACTCACGGTAATGTTAACACGCACGGTAATGTCAACACTCACAGTAATGTCAACACTCACGGTAATGTTAACACTCACGGTAATGTCAACACTCACGGTAATGTTAACACTCACGGTAATGTCAACACCCGGGGTAATGTCAACACTCACAGTAATGTCAACACCTGGGGTAATGTCAACACCCAGGGTAATGTCAACACTCACGGTAATGTCAACACTCACGGTAATGTCAACACTCACGGTAATGTTAACACTCACGGTAATGTAAACACTCACGGTAATGTCAACACCCGAGGTAATGTCAATACGCGCGGTAATGTCAACACCTGGGGTAATGTCAACACTCACGGTAATGTCAACACCCAGGGTAATGTCAACACTCCCGGTAATGTCAACACTCACGGTAATGTCAACACTCACGGTAATGTCAACACCCGAGGTAATGTCAATACTCGCGGTAATGTCAACACCTGGGGTAATGTCAACACCCAGGGTAATGTCAACACTCACTGTAATGTTAACACTCACGGTAATGTCAACACTCACGGTAATGTCAACAATCACGGTAATGTCAACACTCACGGTAATATCAACACTCACGGTAATGACAACACATACGATATTGTCAACACCCAGGGGAATGTCAACACCCGCGGTAATGTCAACACTCACGTTAATGTCAACACTCACGGTAATGTCAACACTCACGGTAATGTCAACACTCACGGTAATGTTAACACTCACGGTAGTGTCAACACTCGCGGTAATGTCAACACTCACGGTATTGTCAACACTCGCGGTAATGTCAACACTCATGGTAATGTCAACACTCACGGTAGTGTTAACACTTGCGGCAATGTCAACACCCGCGGTAATGTAGACACTCACGGTAATGTTAACACCCACGGTAATGTCAACACCCAGGTTAATGTCAACACCCAGGGTAATGTCAACACTCGCGGTAATGTCAACACTCACTGTATTGTCAACACTCGCGGTAATGTCAACACTCATGGTATTGTCAACACTCACGGTAATGTCAACACTCACGGTAATGTCAACACTCACGGTAGTGTTAACACTTGTGGCAATGTCAACAACCGCGGTAATGTAGACACTCACGGTAATGTTAACACTGACGGTAGTGTTAACACTCACGGTAATGTCAACACTCGCGGTAATGTCAACACGCACGGTAATGTCAACACGCACGGTAATGTTAACACTCACGGTAATATCAACACTCACAGTAATGTCAATACTCACGGTATTGTTAGCACCCGCGGAAATGTTAACACTCACGGTAATGTCAACACTCAACAGTCTCCGTGGTGTAGTGGTAAAACACTCGCCTGGCGTTGCGTGAGCGCTATGTCATGGGTTCGTATCCTGGCCGGGGAGGATTTACTGGGCGCAATTCCTTAACTGTAGCCTCTGTTAACGCAACAGTAAAATGTGTACTTGGATGAAAAAACGATTCTTCGCGGCAGGGATCGTATTCCAGGACCTGCCCGAAACGCTACGCGTACTAGTGGCTGTACAAGAATCTAACAACTCTTATATTATCTCAAAAAAAAAAAAATGTCAACACTCACAGTAATATCAACACTCATGGTAATGTCAACACATGGGGAATGTCAACACCCAGGGTAGTGTCAACACTCAGGGTAATGTTAACACTCACGGTAATGTCAACACTCACGGTAATGTCAACACTCACGGTAGTGTTAACACTCGCGGTAATGTCAACACCCTCGGTAATGTCAACACCCACGGTAATGTCAACACCCACGGTAATGTCAACACCCGCGGTAATGTCAACACTCGCGGTAATGTAAACACTCACGGTATTGTTAACACTCACGGTAATGTCAACACTCACGGTAATGTCAACATTCACGGTAATGTAAACTCTTATGGTAATGTCAACACTCATGCTAATGTCAACACACGCGGAAATGTCAACACTCACGGTAATGTCAACACCCACGGTAATGTCACACACCGCGGTAATGTCAACACTCACGGTATTGTCAACACTCACAGTAATGTCAACACTCACGGTAATGTTAACACTCACGGTAATGTCAACACCCAGGGTAATGTCAACAGCCACGGTAATGTCAACACTCATGGTAATGTCAACTCTCACGGTATTGTCAACACCCAGGGTAATGTCAACACTCACGGTTATGTCAACACCCAGGGTAATGTCAACAGCCACGGTAATGTCAACACTCTTGGTAATGTCAACACTCACGGTAATGTCAACACTCACGGTAATGTCAACATTCACAGTATGGTAAACACTTATGGTAATGTCAACACTCACGGTAATGTCAACACCCATGCTAATGTCAACACTCACGGTAATGTTAACACCCACGGTAATGTCAACACTCTCGGTAATGTCAACACTCACAGTAATGTCAACACTCACGGTAATGTCAACACTCTCGGTAATGTCAACATTCACGGTAAGGTAAACACTTTACGGTAATTTCAACACTCACGGTAATGTCAACACCCACGGAAATGTCAACACCCACGGTAATGTAAACACACACGGTAATGTCAACACGCGCAGTAATGTGAACACTCTCGGTAATGTTAACACTCACGGTAATGTCAACACCCGGGGTAATGTCAACACTCACGGTAACGTCAACACTCACGGTAATGTCAACACCCGGGTAATGTCAACACCCGCGGAAATGTTAACACTCACGGTAATGTCAACACTCACAGTAATGTCAACACTCACGGTAATGTTAACACTGACGGTAATGTAAACACTCACAGTAATGTCAACACTCACGGTAATGTTGAAACCCGCGGTAAAGTCAACACTTGCAGTAATGTTAACACCCACGGTAATGTCAACACTCACGGTAATGTCAACACTCACGGTAATGTTAACACTCACGGTAATGTCAACACTCGCGGTAATGTTAACACTCACGGTAATGTCAACACTCACGGTAATGTCAACATTCACGGTAATGTAAACACTTACGGTAATGTCAACACCCACGGTAATGTAAACACCTTATGGTAATGTCATCACCCGCGGTAATGTCAACACTCACGGTAATGTCAACACTCACGGTAATGTTAACACTCACGGTAATGTCAACACTCGCGGTAATGTTAACACTCACGGTAATGTCAACACTCACAGTAATGTCAACACTCACGGTAATGTTAACACTCACGGTAATGTCAACACTCACGGTAATGTTAACACTCTCGGTAATGTCAACACCCGAGGTAATGTCAACACTCACAGTAATGTCAACACCTGGGGTAATGTCAACACCCAGGGTAATGTCAACACTCACGGTAATGTCAACACTCACGGTAATGTCAACACTCACGGTAATGTTAACACTCACGGTAATGTAAACACTCACGGTAATGTCAACACCCGAGGAAATGTCAATACTCGCGGTAATATCAACACCTGGGGTAATGTCAACCCTCACGGTAATGTCAACACCCAGGGTAATGTCAACACTCACGGTAATGTTAACACTCACGGTAATGTCAACACTCACGGTAATGTCAACACCCGAGGTAATGTCAATACTCGCGGTAATGTCAACACCTGGGGTAATGTCAACACCCAGGGTAATGTCAACACTCATGGTAATGTTAACACTCACGGTAATGTCAACACTCACGGTAATGTCAACAATCACGGTAATGTGAACACTCACTGTAATATCAACACTCACGGTAATGACAACACAAACGGTATTGTCAACACCCGCGGTAATGTCAACACTCACGGTAATGTCAACACTCACGGTAATGTTAACACTCACGGTAATGTCAACACTCGCGGTAATGTCAACACTCACGGTATTGTCAACACTCGCGGTAATGTCAACACTCATGGTATTGTCAACACTCACGGTAGTGTTAACACTTGCGGCAATGTCAACACCCGCGGTAATGTAGACACTCACGGTAATGTTAACACCCACGGTAATGTCAACACCCAGGTTAATGTCAACACCCAGGGTAATGTCAACTGTCGCGGTAATGTCAACACTCACTGTATTGTCAACACTCGCGGTAATGTCATCACTCACGGTAATGTCAACACTCACGGTAATGTCAACACTCACGGTAGTGTTAACACTTGCGGCAATGTCAACATCCGCGGTAATGTAGACACTCACGGTAATGTTAACACTGACGGTAGTGTTAACACTCACGGTAATGTCAACACTCGCGGTAATGTCAACACGCACGGTAATGTCAACACTCATTGTAATGTCAACACTCACGGTAATGCCAACACTCACGGTAATGTTAACAGAAGTAGAAGTAGATTTCCAGGGTAGAAGCTGGAAACTCAGATGATTCACAGAGATGTTAGGAAGTTTTCTTTTAGCGTGAGAGTAGTGGAAAAATGGAATGCACTGAAGGAGCAGGGTTTTGGAAGAAAATTCTTTTCATAATTTTAAAACTAGGTATGATAGGGAAATAGGACCGGAGTCGTTGCTGTAAACAACCAATGGCTCGAAAGGCGGGATTCAAGAATCAATGTTCGATCCTGCAGACACAAATAAGTGAGTACAAATAGGTGAGTACACACACACACCACTGTTGTGGATCAGGTATAAGTAACCAACATGCCTATTCTGTATCAGCTATTGGCGGTTTTTGAGCTTGGGTCAACTTGATTGTTTGTTGGGGTAATAATGCCTATGAATAATTATTTTTCTTTGTATTCAAGATATTCAAGAACACTGATGTATAATAATATATGTTTGATGGTGGAGGATAGACTGCATTTTCCAAAATGCATATAGTGTATATACGATATTAATATATATATGCGCATAGTGTTCTTTTACGAAGCTCGTGTGATCCTCTACAGGGTAACGATGCCGCCTTATGGAGACAGGTTTCAGCAGTTCTTTCAACAATCGGAGTCAAAAGTGCTTCAGACCCTTTCTCGCCTTATGGAGCTGATCCCTTCTGCTGAAGAAGGACTGAGACAAGCTGTTGAAAAGAAGTAGGTGGACATTTCAGTGTTTATTTAGAGAAATAGTCATACATTTCCTGTATTTATGAAACGTCTGTGAAGAGCATTACTCCAATTCATGCATGTCTGTTTTAGGTAAATTGTGTCATGATTGCACATTGGTTGGAAGCATAGGCTGCTTCCGGTATGAGAGCTGTTCCCATTTATCAGCCGTTGCTTTGTGGTTTGTTCGTTCGTGCCCACTTGTTCTAATTAGACTAAGTATATTATGAATCAGTTCTAGTGTGATTGTGTGTAAGTTTAGGAATGATTACATGGTGAGAAGATCTCAGGAAGGCGAGAAAATGTTCCCGCCTGAACCAGCGACGTGCCAGAGCATCTAGAAGCTGTCAGATTAACATGATAGCCAAGAAGAACCCTACCTGTAGGAGCCAATCAGCATCGTGACGTCTTCCAATGCGGCCAGGAAATTAGCCGAGACTCGTCACTCAGCCTCGAGATATTAGAGGGAAATATTTTGTCGCCGGCGCTCCTCCCCATGTTGGACCTGCTTTCCTAATTCGATGCCCCGTCAGTAGGACTGACCTAAGTATGGGTTGAGACGACAGCTAGCAGTAAGAGTTCAGGAGTTGGTCTCCAGAAAGCAGTTCGTCGGAGGCTTTTCAGTACAGTATAACAAAACGACGAGACAAGTCGCGGCGACCGCGAGCAACAGACCCGTGAGGTGCTCAAAGTAGTCGACTGTATGAGAGCCGACTAGTTTACAAGATCGAGAACGTGCCAGAAAAGAACGTCGATCTTCGTGTACCTGAGGAAGGCGACAATTTTGAAGGAGCTAGCAGAGGAAGCCGTGGTGATCCTTCAACAGCATCTTCGAAGGCATTACTATCAAGATGGAGTGTCCGATGAGCACATAGGTCTGGGCAGCTTGCCAGGAGTCGTGTGCAAACCATCAGCTGTGAGACAGACACCAAAAGTTACACATCACCGATAGTTTGGTGAACCCTGAAGGTAAGGGCAGTTCGTAGTGCGTCTTTTGTGTAAGCAGCGGGACCAATGTGTTTGTCCCTGGGACCCAGAGGGGTAGCCTAAGTTACAGTGAAAAACACACTTCAGTGAGGCAGCCGTGAGGTCCAGTACCTTAAGACCCCAGGCAGTTATGAGAAGACTGTTTTTATATTAGTGAAATTGTACACAGCAGTTTGAGGTGCTAGAGTTTGATGCCCCCAGGCAGTCAATGAAGGACTGGCCCATATATGTAATGACAACAGTGACAATAGTTCTTTATTAGGTCCCATGTGTGAGGTGGATCCCAGGAACTTAACCAAAGGCGCAGGAAGTGTAGTATTATCGTCCTGAGACCGTGACTACTTCAACAGGTAGTGGTTTCCGACTTCCACTAGGTGGCTTACACCCAGCCAGAGAAAGAAAAACCCAAAAATTAAAAAAAGGAAGGTCGCACCCACACCCACCCAGATTATTCCTGTTTTGGTAAAACAAGAACAGTCCAGTAACGTCGGCTCGTGGTGCCTACTTTAGTGATATTCCACAAGACGGAATCAAAGTGAAAACCATGGTTTTAAGGACAGTTCCCATGAGTTCCTAGCTGGGAGGTATTAATGTGCCATGAGCCAGGCAGATTATTGTTGTTTTTGTTTCAGATTCAGCTACTCGGAACAAAAGTTCCAACCAGCACAGGGTATGGCGAGCCCGTAGAGCTCTAGATATTGGACGGTGAAATATGTAGGCCAAAGACATCCTTTTTATTTTATTGTGTTGGAACTATTTACATCACTATACGTACTAATGTATTTTGTGGTCTACTGTCTGAATTATAAAATGAGGGACGAGAGAAATGAATACCGCAATGAATGAGCAGGAGACATTGCTTCGTGAGTAATGAGTTTTTGAGTGATAATGGTTCAGAATTTATGTTAACATACATTATTTTTTCTTTCCTATTTCAAAGAAATGTTCATATCAGTATTATTGCATGAATAATAAACAATTATAAAGTATTAATATTTCATTTGATTGTGAGATACATATTTGGATTTTTAATATTCTGTACATGTGATTTCCTTCTGTTGATATATCTGAACAGTGGAAAATATTATGATACGTATGAATTAAGTAAAAACTACAATTAATTTCGTGACTTATGTTATGGGTGTTCCAATGGGGATGTAACGGGTATAGCCTAACACCAACTGAAACAACGGCTTAATATAAGAGAATGATCTCATGATATTCCCACAGTTGAATTGAATAGCTCATTGCAGTGCACAGTGCTCAAAACAATGCACCTGCCTGCAGTGCACAAGGACTATCTCTTTCATCCCTGAATGGAAGACTCATGTCCAACTCGTGTCGAATGCCCACAAGCCCAGGAACACATTGATCACGAGGAGGCCGCCGTATGCCAGGAGGAAGTAAATAAGGCGTGTTAAGCATTTATGCCATAGTAAAGAGAGTCCGGGAGCACACCAGCTTCAAGGTGCCAGGCCGTTGGAAGAGGGGACGCCAGCGAGAAGGGAGAGATAAGTAGTGACCTTTGGGGTCAATCTCAACCGTCGGGAAGGAGATCCGTGACGTAGTTGCGATGTAGTCATGACGTCACTCTTCTACCCATCATGTAGAGGCCAATATCATTGGATCCGGCGCTTGTGCTGCGACGCCATTGGTTAGTTTGTTGGCCTAGCAGTTGTGCCCCAGGAGGTCTTAGCAACTTTCTGCAGAGACCAGCACCGGCATTATTGTGAGAGAACATTGTATGTGGTTGACGTGTGTCGTTCTATCTATCGGCCAATAGACAAGAACACACCGTTCAAGTTACCCTCTGCATCTCATTCAGTAAACCAGCGCTCGCCCCAATTTATTTTTGTTGTTTTAGATTCAGCTGCTTGAAACAAAATATTCCTAGCAGCACTAAGGTGAGCCCGTCGTACTTACCTGGCACAGGAGATGTACGCTAGCCTCAAATTGTCGTCTTTGACTATATAATGTTTGAAGCCTTCGAGAGTGACAAAGATCTGTAAATTACCAGAACAAAACAGACTGTCAACAAATGTTAACTGATACCAAAGTGAGATCGAGATCATCCGTGAGTGACTCAGTGATCTAGAGTGAACTAAGGAAAGTGCCGTCGCCTAAGTACTCTGTGTGACTTTACCTCCGACACACCAGCCAGGAGATAAAGTAACAGACAACACTCAAAGTCTCGCTCGTTCGTAACCGCTGCCAGCTTATCCCTCAATCAGCCAGTCCTCCAAACAAAGATCCAAAAGTGATTCCATGCACCGCCAAACCCCCTGTTTATGAATGAAAAGCGGTTTACACACGACTCACAACTGCTGACGTTCGAACATATCCGGAACAAGTGCTTCACTGACGAATTTTGTTCGAACCACAACGCTATAAATGCTTCACCCACGTACTACAAATACAAATAATCGCCAGCAGAACCTAAACACCTGACCTAACCTAACCTATGCCTATATATACACAATATGCCAATATATTATAATATTAATTTATACTTGAGAAAATTCCCGTTTTGAATGAACAGCATGTTAAATTTATGAATGCGTCTGTGGGGTTGACCGCTGAATGTAATGGACTTGAGTCGAGGACGGGTTGCCCTCAATATATTATGTGACGTCACCACCTGCCAAACCCACTCACCTCTCGAGCCCAGCATGATTTTGGGGGGACTGTGTTATTTACCTGCAATTGTGTTTACACATGATGCCTCCTGCGGTCAATATAAACACACAGCACGCCTCCTGTGAGTTTCAAGTATGGCTATGACGGGAAAGGCTGTCATCGTACTGTGCTCTCACGCGTGAACGAGCGTGATATAGTTATTATGTATGGTTATTGTCTGTCCTATTGACAGTGCCATTGTTAATTTATTGTGCATGATTATTGCCCGAGTAAACTGTTTAGAACTCCTGTGTCCTTTCGCACACCAGCGTCGTCAAGTGTGCGATGCTGGTGTTAGTGATTGGTGATCAACCGTGTTCAGTTAGGGTTTTGTCCCAGAGTGGATCGATTAGTAAGACGCCAAGAGTCTTGCTAATGCGATAATAGCTTTGCTGACACAAATTTAAAATAAATCAAACACCCGTTGTACTAGTGCTTAAGTTATAAATAAACTACCGTTATGCTTTATGCGGTGGTTCCTTTGAACCACTTCTAAATAAAGCCATTGCTCGCACATAAGCCTGCAGCCCCCTGGTGTCTTCAACACCGAACTGCCAATCAATAAACTATAAATTTTATTAGGACCCAGAGGAGTCTCTTAAAGTGATTCAGTTGCATTGATTAGATTCCCACGACCAACGTGGATCAGGACCCGGTGAAGCAAGTCTCAGAGGAGACCGCCCAGGACTCTTAATCAACCGTGCTCCTAACACGCTTGCTCTCTTGTTGCTGGATATAGACAGCTTTGTGAAGCGTCTGCCACATGTACATTAGTGACGTTGCATGCAATTGCCGTCAGGGAAAAGCTAAACCCTACACCTAACCTGGTGAGGATACTTGGCCTGGCCCCCAGGAAAGAACCTCGCAAAGCATAACGTCAAGAAGAACGCTGCTCCCTCACCAAGCCCACAGAATATAGACTTATTGGTAACAATCTATTAACAAAATGCCACTCTCACAGTCATAAAAGATTATCTTGCCTCTTGATATGTACGTTAAGATCTAATACTCCCATTTGATAGAAGCAAGGATTGACACCCACAATATGCTAGGCAGGAATTACCACTCTGGTGAAAAAACTAATAACCAAACAGCATTAAACACCATCCTATTGTAAGTGACTTTCCTAAATAAACTCTGAATGAACAGTAAGTTGCATTTATAATTCGCAAATTCAATAACAAAAGCATGGTGGCAGATACGTAAGAGAACAGGACAGAGGAAAATGATGCAGGCAAAACTGATGCGACCTTCCTCACAGACCACCAGGGCCAAATTGAATCTGCTTGCCCCTCAAGGCAGAATACTGTATAAAGCCCGTCGTGTAACCATCCAAGCTCTCTAATGTATTATGACCAAACACTTAACAAAACACTAAGAAATATCTAATCTTAAAGCTTAAAAACTAAAACTAACTTTTTTCAAACTTAAAAAATTAAACTTAATACTTAGTCAACCACTAAGTTCAAATACTTTAATACAGCTAGTAGTTTACATGTTAAATAATTTATCACGCGGCTAACAGCTCTGCAAGCCAATAGCTCGACGCTACCATCAAACTCCTCTAATTCTATGTAAATTTATTATTTCTTATAAACAAACCACCCTGGTCGTAACAACGCAGGCGAGAAATTAGGCTACTCAATTCTAGAGATTGAAGACTCAAGAGGACTAAATCACTGTAGCCACGATTAATAATGAATTGTTAATTTACTTAAATAGAAGTATTCACATTATTTATTGCAGTAAACCCATGTTGAATTTAGAGAGGGCTTTAATTACCCCTGCCTTGAAACAGTGAGGTGAGCTTACACGGAAATCTGACAAACTGTTTAGCCCAGCCTATTATTACACTCGAGTTTATTACAATATAGTGGTGGTGATTCACCACTCTGCTACCTGAGGGCGCTGACGTTCGGCTTGAGCTGCCAGTGTTAGCCTGTAGCTGTTCCGTGGTGGTTCGTTGTTGACGGTGTGGTGCGGCCGTTGGCCGGGGCCCGGCAGGTGTTATGGCGACGGCTAGTGGTGGCCGTGTTCGCCGTGTCGACATCGTACGGCTCGACTTCTCGGACCCTGTTGACTGGGCCCTAGTGGAAGTTGCACTCATGGACGTACTGGGCGTGGAGTTCCCTGATCTCCTCAGTTTGGAAAATCTTTCATCTACCCGTGTAACAATGACGTTCTCCGCGTCAAGTATCTATCAGCTGTTTGTGCACCGCTGGGATGTGCAGACGCGTGTGCTTCCAGGTTCTGCTGTGACAGTGGAGGTCTCGGATCCGTGGGGACCCTTGACCTTTGTGAGCGTCCATGGCGTGCCGGTGCATTTTCCTGCAGAGGAGCTGTGTGCTGCATTTCGTATATATGGTGTGGTGTCGGGGCATCGTCATACCTGTCTTCATAGTGGACGACTGCGGGGGCTCCGAATGGGTGCGCGAATTTTATAAAGGATGATTTCCCGCACTTGCCGGAGATTGGGCCGTCCCCGGTCGGTCCGGGCTCTGTGGGTGTGCCTGAGGAGGTCTCTTCCCTTGCCGTGCCTGCCTCTTCGTCTGCTTCTGTTTTGTCTGAATTGCCGGTTGGCTCTGCAGGTCTGGCGGTTCCTGCTCCATGTGCTCAGTTGCTGGTAGCGGCGGAGGTGCATCGCGATCCGTGTGTCTCCATGGAGTTACCTGCTGTTGGTGTGGGGCCGGGGGGTCTGCCATTGTAATGGGGCCGGTGCGCTTCACAGGACTGGGGGTAGTGTGAGTCCCGTGTCTCCTGCTGGTGAGCCCAGCAGAGTTCCTGATGCTGGTGCAGTTGCACCGCCGTCTGATGTTGCTGGTGCTGTGCCTCTCGTGGATGTGCTGTGTTCTTCTGTCCCTCGCCGGAAGCACGCTCCGAGGGATCGGTCGCATAGCAGGCCCCCCCCCCCTGGGAAGAGGATCGAGGCTTTGGGTGGTGTGGCTTTGGCTGGCTCTCCTCCCGCTGATCCTCCACTCCCTACAGACGCGGGGTCTGGCGGTGTGCAGGGAGTTGAATGTGAAGTGGGGCTCGAGGCGGCAGAGGACGAGAGGGCGACGTGGATGGTGACGTCAGTGCCTAGGAGTGACTCGTCGCGTGGTGTTTCCCCCTTGAGAGTTACGAAAGTTTCTGTACGGCCATCTTCCGGGGTGCAGCAGGTGGTTGTGCCTGGTGGTGTGGGTGCGGCTCCCGCTGGGGGTGCAGGTGTTTCCCTTGGGGGATGTGTCGGGTTGGGGGTGTCCTGAGGTTCTTCAGATGGTGCCCTCTGTTGTGTGTGCGTCATTGAACGTTTGGGGTTTGAATGATCTTGGGGTCCAGTTGGGCCTGTTGGATGTTCTGCAGGAGCAGCATGTGGATGTGGCTCTGATCCAGGAGCATAATGTTCGTGATGTGTCTGTGCTGCAGAGTTTGTGTGCCCATTATCATGTGTTGAATCCGCCGAGGACGTCCTTTAGGGGGACGCTTATGTTGTTTTCTAGAAGGGCTTCCATGCTTCACACGGAGATGGACGAGGATGGGCAGGTTTTGTTTGTTAGGGTGGAGTTTTTGGGGGTCGTAGTTCCGTTCCTGATGGTGTACGCCCCCTCGGGGGTGGCACGCCGTCTGGAGTGAGAGGAATTTTTTCGGGTGGGGCTTCTCCCCTTTCTGCATTATGATACGGGGGTATGGTTTTTGGAGGGGATTTCAATTGTGTAATGAGTGCGAGAGACTGTACTTGTGCCCACCCGCAAAATATCTCGGGTGTGCTGTTGGTGGTGGTGCGTATTTGCGGTTTCAAGGATACTGCTGTGCTCTGTGGTGGTGAGTTGAATTTTACCTTTGCTGCACGTGGGGCGCATTCTCGGATTGATCGGGTGTATGTTACTGGTAGGAGTGTTCCGTGTTTGCTTTCCACACTGTCCTAGTAGCCTTCTCGGACCATTGTTTGGTGGTGGTCCGGTTGATGTGCGCAGTCAGGTGCGAGTCGGTGCGGGGTGGTGGAAACTCAATTGTAGGTAGTTGAGTAATCCGTGGGTTTGTGGATAGTTTCGGGTCTGGTGGGTCAGGATTCTTGCCCGGCGGCCTGAGTTTCCTTCTGTTTGGAGTGGTATAAGGTGCAGTGTCGATCGTTTTTTCGGGTGGTTGCCAAGCGGGAGGCTGCTGGGAGGTTTGGGTTGCTGCAGTTGCTGCAGGCCCGGATTTCACGGTTATATGTGCGGTTGAATGCTGGGATTGACTGTTTTGGAGAGATTGCGAAGTGTAAGGAGCGTATTTGAGGTTTGCGGGATGAGTGGGCTGAGGGTGTTCGTGTGCGTGCTTGTGTGAGTGAGCGTGTCGACGGGGACCGGCTTTCTCCCTTTCGTTTAGGGAAGGTGAAGGCTGCGCGTGACTCTGTTTATTTTACGGCCCTGCAGCGGCCGGATGGGTCCGTTGTGTTCGGACACTGATGGAGTGGTGCATTATGTTCGGCAAGAG
>WNGS01165738.1:11256-35414 GCA_020271785.1 Procambarus virginalis | reverse complement strand
TTGTTATCACGCAGAAGCTTTAGTCCCATTATAAGATTAATATCAAATATTCTATCTCGAATGCTAAGTATACTTAATTCTTTCCGCATGTTGTGAATTTTAGTAGTTATAGGACAGCCAAGTATAATTCTGAGTGCTTGAGTGCAGTGACCTCTGGTCCTGTCTCACAGTCGGGGATCCTTGGTTCCCGGCCAGGGTAGAAATGGTTGGGCACGTTTCCTTACACCTGATGCCTATGTTCACCTATGAGTACAATAGGTACTCCTGGAGTTAGGCAACTGTTGTGTGTCGCATGAAGGTCAGCAGGTGGAACCCCAGGGGGGGGGGGGAGACGCGATACAAGCCTACCAAGAGGTGTGTCCCCCGCCCACAGGGACTGTAGCCAGAGACGCCCGGGAGCTAGAGCCCTGTATAGTGGCCTCCCTGTAAGGTGGGGCTCAGCCTCAGGGCTCACTTCAGGCCCAGGTCTCACTTCAGGCTCAGGGTTCACTTCAGCCTCAGGGCTCACTTCAGGCTCAGGGCTCACTTCAGCCTCAGGGCTCACTTCAGGCCCAGGGCTCACTTCAGACCCAGGGCTCACTTCAGGCTCAGGGCTCACTTCAGGCCCAGGGCTCACTTCAGGCCCAGGGCTCACTTCAGGCCCAGGGCTCACTTCAGGCTCAGGGCTCACTTTAGGCCCAGGGCTCACTTCAGGCCCAGGGCTCACTTCAGGCCCAGGGCTCACTTCAGGCTCAGGGCTCACTTAAGGCTCAGTAATTATCTGAGAATTATGGAGGAAGCCGTGTGTTGACACTGGGCATCTGCCTATAATATATGGCGCGTGTTTGTGCAAAACGGAACTCCCAAGAACCTTAAAATATATTAATAACAGGAACTTCTCGATCGATTCTCGACGAGGTGAAAAACAATCTGGCCATTATTGGCGGCCAGTATTATTATAGTGGCCGGCCAGGTAGGAGAGTCCCAGTAACACACGGATCAGGAATCTCCCCGCAAGCCACCATCGTAAACACATTTTTTTCCCACCGGGGCTTTGGCTGGCGTCACCGCAGCAACGCCATCTGTGGGATAAGAATGTAGTTAATAAAGGGTTTGGCGGGGGGGACATAGAGAGAGGAATGATATCCTAAGCACATTACGAGCCACTCAGAGAGGGGGAGGATCCTCTCATGCGCGCTCCGGCACCGTGATGAGGAGAATCAAGGAGACTTTGTGGTATTTAATCACCGGCGTTCATGAATCTTATAGCCACTCAGCGGGGAGAATATTGGCGGGCCGGGGCGGCGACTCTGACCCCCTGTGTCAACACCTGATCTCTGGGATTACACCCGCCCACCTAAACAAATCCGGCCCTCGGATTCACAATGTATTAATCATGTATGGATTGGTTAAGAATTTATTATGATCATCAGTTTGTGTGATATAGTCGACCAGTTGGACCTTCGACTTGAGACGCTTTGTTGGTTGCCAGGGTGTATGTGTTGCCACCACCGTCACCCAGGGTGTATGTGCCCCCACCGTCACCCAGGGTGTATGTGTTGCCACCACCGTCACCCAGGGTGTATGTGTTGCCCCACCCGTCACCCAGGTGTATGTGTTGCCACCACCGTCACCCAGGGTGTATGTGTTGCCATCACCGTCACCCAGGGTGTATGTGTTGCCATCACCGTCACCCAGGGTGTATGTGTTGCCATCACCGTCACCCAGGTGTATGTGTCCCACACCGTCACCCAGGTGTATGTGTCCCACACAGTTACCCAGGGTGTATGTGTCCCACCACCGTCACCCAGGGTGTATGTGTTGCCATCACCGTCACCCAGGGTGTATGTGTTGCCATCACCGTCACCCAGGGTGTATGTGTCCCACCACAGTTACCCAGGGTGTATGTGTCCCACCACCGTTACCCAGGGTGTATGTGTCCCACCACCGTCACCCAGGGTGTATGTGTCCATCACCGTCACCCAGGGTGTATGTGTCCCACCACCGTCACCCAGGGTGTATGTGTCCCACCACCGTCACCCAGGTGTATATACACTCTTAGGGTTATCTTGAGGTTATCTAGAGAGGCTTTCGGGGCTTAGCGTCCCCGCGGCCCGGTCCTCGACCAGGCCTCCTTTTTGTTACACATCCCCCCCCAGGAAGCAGCCCGTAAAGCTGTCTGACTCCCTGGTACCTATATACTGCTGGGTAACAGGGGCATCAGGGTGAAAGAAACATTTTACCCGTTTGTATCGCCTCTACCGGGGATCGAACCCGGAACCTCACGACTACGAATCCGAAGCGCTGTCCACCCAGCTGTTAGGCCCTTTGCAACACTGGTCCTCTACAACACTGGTCCTCTGCAACACTGGCCCTCAGCAACACTGGTCCTCTGCAACACTGGCCCTCTACAACACTGGTCCTCTGCAACACTGGCCCTCTACAACACTTGCCCTCTACAACACTAGTCCTCTACAACACTGGCCCTCTGCAACGCTGGCCATCTGCAACACTGGCCCTCTGCAACACTGGCCCTCAGCAACACTGGTCCTTTGCAACACTGGTCCTCTGCAACACTGGCCCTCTGCAACACTGGTCCTTTGCAACACTGGTCCTCTGTAACACTGGCCCTCTGTAACACTGGCCCTCTGTAACACTGGCCCTCTGTAACACTGGCCCTCTGAAACACTGGCCCTCTGCAACACTGGCCCTCTACAACACTGACCCTCTGTAACACTGGCCCTCTGTAACACTGGCCCTCTGTAACACTGGCCCTCTGCAACACTGGCCCTCTACAACACTGACCCTCTGTAACACTGGTCCTCTGCAACACTGGCCCTCTGCAACACTGGCCCTCTACAACACAGACCCTCTGTAACACTGGTCCTCTGCAACACTGGCCCTCTGCAACACTGGTCCTCTGCAACACTGGTCCTCTACAACACTGGTCCTCTGCAACACTGACCCTCTGTAACACTGGTCCTCTGCAACACTGGTCCTCTGCAACACTGGACCTCTACAAAACTGACCCTCTGTAACACTGGCCCTCTGTAACACTGACCCTCTGTAACACTGGCCCTCTGCAACACTGGCCCTCTGCAACACTGGTCCTCTGCAACACTGGTCCTCTGCAACACTGGTCTTCTGTAACACTGACCCTCTGTAACACTGGCCCTCTACAACACTGATCCTCTGCAACACTCCCCTCTGCAACACTGGTCCTCTGCAACACTCCCCTCTGCAACACTGGTCCTCTACAACACTGGTCCTCTGCAACACTCCCCTCTGCAACACTGGTCCTCTGCAACACTGGTCCTCTGCAACACTGGCCCTCTGCAACACTGGTCGTCTGCAACACTGGCCCTTTACAACACTGGCCCTCTGTAACACTGGCCCTCTACAACACTGGCCCTCTGTAACACTGGTCCTCTACAACACTGGCCCACTGTAACACTGGCCCTCTGTAACACTGGTCCTCTACAACACTGACCCTCTGTAACACTGGCCCTCTGCAACACTGGCCCTCTGTAACACTGGCCCTCTACAACACTGACCCTCTGTAACATTGGCCCTCTGCAACACTGGCCCTCTGTAACACTGGCCCTCTACAACACTGGCCTTCTGCAACACTGGCCCTCTGTAACACTGACCCTCTACAACACTGGCCCTCTACAACACTGGCCCTCTGTAACACTGGCCCTCTACAACACTGGCCCTCTACAACACTGGCCCTCTACAACACTGGCCCTCTGTAACACTGGCCCTCTGTAACACTGACCCTCTACAACACTGGCCCTCTACAACACTGGCCCTCTACAACACTGGCCCTCTGTAACACTGGTCCTCTACAACACTGGTCCTCTGCAACACTGGTCCTCTGTAACACTGGCCCTCTGCAACACTGGCCCTCTGTAACACTGGCCCTCTACAACACTGACCTTCTGTAACACTGGCCCTCTGCAACACTGGTCCTCTACAACACTGGCCCTCTGCAACACTGGCCCTCTGCAACACTGGCCCTCTGTAACACTGGCCCTCTGCAACACTGGTCCTCTGTAACACTGGTCCTCTGTAACACTGGTCCTCTACAACACTGGCCCTCTACAACACTGGTCCTCTACAACACTGGCCCTCTGTAACACTGGCCCTCTACAACACTGGCCCTCTACAACACTGACCCTCTGTAACACTGGCCCTCTGCAACACTGGCCCTCTGCAACACTGGCCCTCTGCAACACTGGTCCTCTGCAACACTGGTCCTCTACAACACTGGCCCTCTGCAACACTGGCCCTCTGCAACACTGGTCCTCTACAACACTGGTCCTCTGCAACACTGGCCCTCTGCAACACTGGTCCTCTACAACACTGGCCCTCTGTAACACTGGCCCTCTGCAACACTGGCCGTCTACAACACTGGTCCTCTACAACACTGGTCCTCTGCAACACTGGCCCTCTGTAACACTGGCCCTCTGCAACACTGGCCCTCTGCAACACTGGTCCTCTACAACACTGGCCCTCTGTAACACTGGCCCTCTGCAACACTGGCCCTCTGCAACACTGGTCCTCTACAACACTGGTCCTCTGTAACACTGGCCCTCTACAACACTGGTCCTCTACAACACTGGCCCTCTGTAACACTGGCCCTCTGCAACACTGGCCCTCTGCAACACTGGCCCTCTGCAACACTGGTCCTCTGCAACACTGGTCCTCTACAACACTGGTCCTCTACAACACTGGCCCTCTGTAACATTGGCCCTCTGCAACACTGGCCCTCTGCAACACTGGTCCTCTGCAACACTGGTCCTCTACAACACTGGTCCTCTACAACAGTGGCCCTCTGCAACACTGGTCCTCTGCAACACTGGTCCTCTACAACACTGGTCCTCTACAACACTGGTCCTCTACAACACTGGTCCTCTGCAACACTGGCCCTCTGTAACACTGGCCTTCTGCAACACTGGCCCTCTGCAACACTGGTCCTCTACAACACTGGCCCTCTGTAACACTGGCCCTCTGCAACACTGGCCCTCTGCAACACTGGTCCTCTACAACACTGGTCCTCTGTAACACTGGTCCTCTACAACACTGGCCCTCTGTAACACTGGCCCTCTGCAACACTGGCCCTCTGCAACACTGGTCCTCTACAACACTGGCCCTCTGTAACACTGGCCCTCTGCAACACTGGCCCTCTGCAACACTGGTCCTCTACAACACTGGCCCTCTGTAACACTGGCCCTCTGCAACACTGGTCCTCTACATCACTGGTCCTCTACAACACTGGCCCTCTGCAACACTTGCCCTCTACAACACTGGCCCTCTGTAACACTGGCCCTCTGCAACACTGGCCCTCTACAACACTGGCCCTCTGTAACACTGGTCCTCTGCAACACTGGCCCTCTACAACATTGGCCCTCTGCAAAACTTGGCCTCTACAACACTGGTCCTCTGCAACACTGGCCCTCTACAACACTGGCCCTCTGCAACACTGGTCCTCTGCAACACTGGTCCTCTGCAACACTGGCCCTCTGCAACACTGGTCGTCTGCAACACTGGCCCTTTACAACACTGGCCCTCTGCAACACTGGGCCTCTACAACACTGGCCCTCTACAACACTGGGCCTCTGCAACACTGGCCCTCTACAACACTGGTCCTCTGCAACACTGGTCCTCTGCAACACTGGCCCTCTACAACACTGGTCCTCTGCAACACTGGCCCTCTACAACACTGGTCCTCTGCAACACTGGGCCTCTACAACACTGGCCCTCTGCAACACTGGTCCTCTGCAACACTGGCCCTATACAACATTGGCCCTCTGCAACACTGGCCCTCTACAACACTGGCCCTCTGCAACACTGGCCCTCTGCAACACTGGTCCTCTACAACACTGGCCCTCTACAACACTGGCCCTCTACAACACTGGCCCTCTACAACACTGGCCCTCTACAACACTGGTCCTCTACAACACTGGTCCTCTACAACACTGGTCCTCTGCAACACTGGTCCTCTACAACACTGGCCCTCTACAACACTGGTCCTCTACAACACTGGTCCTCTACAACACTGGTCCTCTGCAACACTGGTCCTCTACAACACTGGCCCTCTACAACACTGGTCCTCTACAACACTGGCCCTCTACAACACTGGCCCTCTACAACACTGGTCCTCTACAACACTGGTCCTCTACAACACTGGTCCTCTGCAACACTGGTGCTCTACAACACTGGCCCTCTGCAACACTGGCCCTCTACAACACTGGTCCTCTACAACACTGGCCCTCTGCAACACTGGTCCTCTGCAACACTGGTCCTCTACAACACTGGTCCTCTACAACACTGGTCCTCTACAACACTGGTCCTCTGCAACACTGGCCCTCTGTAACACTGGCCCTCTGCAACACTGGCCCTCTGCAACACTGGTCCTCTACAACACTGGCCCTCTGTAACACTGGCCCTCTGCAACACTGGCCCTCTGCAACACTGGTCCTCTACAACACTGGTCCTCTGTAACACTGGTCCTCTACAACACTGGCCCTCTGTAACACTGGCCCTCTGCAACACTGGCCCTCTGCAACACTGGGCCTCTACAACACTGGCCCTCTGTAACACTGGCCCTCTGCAACACTGGCCCTCTGCAACACTGGTCCTCTACAACACTGGCCCTCTGTAACATTGGCCCTCTGCAACACTGGTCCTCTACAACACTGGTCCTCTACAACACTGGCCCTCTGCAACACTGGCCCTCTACAACACTGGCCCTCTGTAACACTGGCCCTCTGCAACACTGGCCCTCTACAACACTGGCCCTCTGTAACACTGGTCCTCTGCAACACTGGCCCTCTACAACATTGGCCCTCTGCAACACTGGGCCTCTACAACACTGGTCCTCTGCAACACTGGCCCTCTACAACACTGGCCCTCTGCAACACTGGCCCTCTGCAACACTGGTCCTCTGCAACACTGGTCCTCTGCAACACTGGCCCTCTGCAACACTGGTCGTCTGCAACACTGGCCCTCTACAACACTGGCCCTCTGCAACACTGGCCTCTACAACACTGGCCCTCTACAACACTGGGCTTCTGCAACACTGGCCCTCTACAACACTTGTCCTCTGCAACACTGGTCCTCTGCAACACTGGCCCTCTACAACACTGGTCCTCTGCAACACTGGTCCTCTGCAACACTGGCCCTCTACAACACTGGTCCTCTGCAACACTGGCCCTCTACAACACTGGTCCTCTGCAACACTGGGCCTCTACAACACTGGCCCTCTGCAACACTGGTCCTCTGCAACACTGGCCCTCTACAACATTGGCCCTCTGCAACACTGGGCCTCTACAACACTGGCCCTCTACAACACTGGCCCTCTGCAACACTGGCCATCTACAACACTGGCCCTCTGCAACACTGGTCCTCTACAACACTGGCCCTCTACAACACTGGTCCTCTACAACACTGGCCCTCTACAACACTGGCCCTCTACAACACTGGTCCTCTACAACACTGGTCCTCTACAACACTGGTCCTCTACAACACTGGTCCTCTGCAACACTGGTCCTCTACAACACTGGCCCTCTACAACACTGTCCTCTACAACACTGGTCCTCTACAACACTGGTCCTCTGCAACACTGGTCCTCTACAACACTGGCCCTCTACAACACTGGTCCTCTACAACACTGGCCCTCTACAACACTGGCCCTCTACAACACTGGTCCTCTACAACACTGGTCCTCTACAACACTGGTCCTCTGCAACACTGGTGCTCTACAACACTGGCCCTCTGCAACACTGGCTCTCTACAACACTGGTCCTCTACAACACTGGCCCTCTACAACACTGGCCCTCTACAACACTGGTCCTCTGCAACACTGGTCCTCTACAACACTGGCCCTCTGCAACACTGGCCCTCTACAACACTGGCCCTCTACAACACTGGTCCTCTACAACACTGGCCCTCTACAACACTGGCCCTCTACAACACTGGCCTTCTACAACACTGGTCTTCTACAACACTGGTCCTCTACAACACTGGTCCTCTGCAACACTGGCCCTCTGCAACACTGGCCCTCTGCAACACTCCCCTCTGCAACACTGGTCCTCTACAACACTGGCCCTCTGCAACACTGGCCCTCTGCAACACTGGTCCTCTACAACACTGGTCCTCTACAACACTGGCCCTCTGCAACACTCCCCTCTGCAACACTGGTCCTCTACAACACTGGCCCTCTGCAACACTGGCCCTCTGCAACACTGGTCCTCTGCAACACTGGCCCTCTGCAACACTGGCCCTCTGCAACACTGGTCCTCTACAACACTGGTCCTCTACAACACTGGCCCTCTGTAACACTGGCCCTCTGCAACACTGGTCCTCTACAACACTGGTCCTCTACAACACTGGCCCTCTGTAACACTGGCCCTCTGCAACACTGGTCCTCTACAACACTTGTCCTCTACAACACTGGCCCTCTACAACACTGGCCCTCTGCAACACTGGTCCTCTACAACACTGGTCCTCTACAACACTGGTCCTCTACAACACTGGTCCTCTACAACACTGGGCCTCTACAACACTGGTCCTCTACAACACTGGCCCTCTACAACACTGGGCCTCTGCAACACTGGTCCTCTACAACACTGGTCCTCTGCAACACTGGTCCTCTACAACACTGGCCCACTACAACACTGGCCCTCTACAACACTGGCCCTCTACAACACTGGTCCTCTGCAACACTGGTCCTCTACAACACTGGCCCTCTACAACACTGGTCCTCTACAACACTGGCCCTCTACAACACTGGCCCTCTACAATACTGGCCCTCTACAACAATGGCCCTCTGCAACACTGGTCCTCTACAACACTGGTCCTCTACAACACTGGCCCTCTACAACACTGGTCCTCTACAACACTGGCCCTCTACAACACTGGTCCTCTACAACACTGGCCCTCTACAACACTGGCCCTCTGCAACACTGGCCCTCTGCAACACTGGGCCTCTACAACACTGGCCCTCTGTAACACTGGCCCTCTGCAACACTGGCCCTCTGCAACACTGGTCCTCTACAACACTGGCCCTCTGTAACATTGGCCCTCTGCAACACTGGTCCTCTACAACACTGGTCCTCTACAACACTGGCCCTCTGCAACACTGGCCCTCTACAACACTGGCCCTCTGTAACACTGGCCCTCTGCAACACTGGCCCTCTACAACACTGGCCCTCTGTAACACTGGTCCTCTGCAACACTGGCCCTCTACAACATTGGCCCTCTGCAACACTGGGCCTCTACAACACTGGTCCTCTGCAACACTGGCCCTCTACAACACTGGCCCTCTGCAACACTGGCCCTCTGCAACACTGGTCCTCTGCAACACTGGTCCTCTGCAACACTGGCCCTCTGCAACACTGGTCGTCTGCAACACTGGCCCTCTACAACACTGGCCCTCTGCAACACTGGGCCTCTACAACACTGGCCCTCTACAACACTGGGCTTCTGCAACACTGGCCCTCTACAACACTTGTCCTCTGCAACACTGGTCCTCTGCAACACTGGCCCTCTACAACACTGGTCCTCTGCAACACTGGTCCTCTGCAACACTGGCCCTCTACAACACTGGTCCTCTGCAACACTGGCCCTCTACAACACTGGTCCTCTGCAACACTGGGCCTCTACAACACTGGCCCTCTGCAACACTGGTCCTCTGCAACACTGGCCCTCTACAACATTGGCCCTCTGCAACACTGGGCCTCTACAACACTGGCCCTCTACAACACTGGCCCTCTGCAACACTGGCCATCTACAACACTGGCCCTCTGCAACACTGGTCCTCTACAACACTGGCCCTCTACAACACTGGTCCTCTACAACACTGGCCCTCTACAACACTGGCCCTCTACAACACTGGTCCTCTACAACACTGGTCCTCTACAACACTGGTCCTCTACAACACTGGTCCTCTGCAACACTGGTCCTCTACAACACTGGCCCTCTACAACACTTGTCCTCTACAACACTGGTCCTCTACAACACTGGTCCTCTGCAACACTGGTCCTCTACAACACTGGCCCTCTACAACACTGGTCCTCTACAACACTGGCAGTCTACAACACTGGCCCTCTACAACACTGGTCCTCTACAACACTGGTCCTCTACAACACTGGTCCTCTGCAACACTGGTGCTCTACAACACTGGCCCTCTGCAACACTGGCTCTCTACAACACTGGTCCTCTACAACACTGGCCCTCTACAACACTGGCCCTCTACAACACTGGTCCTCTGCAACACTGGTCCTCTACAACACTGGCCCTCTGCAACACTGGCCCTCTACAACACTGGCCCTCTACAACACTGGTCCTCTACAACACTGGCCCTCTACAACACTGGCCCTCTACAACACTGGTCTTCTACAACACTGGTCTTCTACAACACTGGTCCTCTACAACACTGGTCCTCTGCAACACTGGCCCTCTGCAACACTGGCCCTCTGCAACACTCCCCTCTGCAACACTGGTCCTCTACAACACTGGCCCTCTGCAACACTGGCCCTCTGCAACACTGGTCCTCTACAACACTGGTCCTCTACAACACTGGCCCTCTGCAACACTCCCCTCTGCAACACTGGTCCTCTACAACACTGGCCCTCTGCAACACTGGCCCTCTGCAACACTGGTCCTCTGCAACACTGGCCCTCTGCAACACTGGCCCTCTGCAACACTGGTCCTCTACAACACTGGTCCTCTACAACACTGGCCCTCTGTAACACTGGCCCTCTGCAACACTGGTCCTCTACAACACTGGTCCTCTACAACACTGGCCCTCTGTAACACTGGCCCTCTGCAACACTGGTCCTCTACAACACTTGTCCTCTACAACACTGGCCCTCTACAACACTGGCCCTCTGCAACACTGGTCCTCTACAACACTGGTCCTCTACAACACTGGTCCTCTACAACACTGGTCCTCTACAACACTGGGCCTCTACAACACTGGTCCTCTACAACACTGGCCCTCTACAACACTGGGCCTCTGCAACACTGGTCCTCTACAACACTGGTCCTCTGCAACACTGGTCCTCTACAACACTGGCCCACTACAACACTGGCCCTCTACAACACTGGCCCTCTACAACACTGGTCCTCTGCAACACTGGTCCTCTACAACACTGGCCCTCTACAACACTGGTCCTCTACAACACTGGCCCTCTACAACACTGGCCCTCTACAATACTGGCCCTCTACAACAATGGCCCTCTGCAACACTGGTCCTCTACAACACTGGTCCTCTACAACACTGGCCCTCTACAACACTGGTCCTCTACAACACTGGCCCTCTACAACACTGGTCCTCTACAACACTGGCCCTCTACAACACTGGCCCTCTACAACGGTCCTCTACAACACTGGTCCTCTACAACACTGGTCCTCTGCAACACTGGCCCTCTACAACACTGGTCCTCTACAACACTGGCCCTCTACAACACTGGCCCTCTACAACGGTCCTCTACAACACTGGTCCTCTACAACACTGGTCCTCTGCAACACTGGTCCTCCGCAACACTGGTCCTCTACAACACTGAATGGGAGCAGGTACATGGGGGGAGGGCTTGAACAGGGATCACATGGGTGGGGGAGGGAGAGGAGCCAGAGGGAGCCCCGTGTACATGGGAGGGGAAGGGAGAGGAGCCAGAGGGAGCCCCGTGTACATGGGAGGGGGAGGGAGAGGAGCCAGAGGGAGCCCCTTGTACATGGGAGGGGAAGGGAGAGGAGCCAGAGGGAGCCCCTTGTACATGGGAGGGGAAGGGAGAGGAGCCAGAGGGAGCCCCTTGTACATGGGAGGGGAAGGGAGAGGAGCCAGAGGGAGCCCCGTGTACATGGGAGGGGGAGGGAGAGGAGCCAGAGGGAGCCCCTTGTACATGGGAGGGGAAGGGAGAGGAGCCAGAGGGAGCCCGTGTACATGGGACGGGGAGGGAGAGGAGCCAGAGGGAGCCCCTTGTACATGGGAGGGGAAGGGAGAGGAGCCAGAGGGAGCCCCTTGTACATGGGAGGGGAAGGGAGAGGAGCCAGAGGGAGCCCCTTGTACATGGAAGGGGAAGGGAGAGGAGCCAGAGGGAGCCCCTTGTACATGGGAGGGGAAGGGAGAGGAGCCAGAGGGAGCCCCTTGTACATGGGAGGGGAAGGGAGAGGAGCCAGAGGGAGCCCCTTGTACATGGGAGGGGAAGGGAGAGGAGCCAGAGGGAGCCCCTTGTACATGGGAGGGGAAGGGAGAGGAGCCAGAGGGAGCCCCGTGTACATGGGAGGGGGAGGGAGAGGAGCCAGAGGGAGCCCCGTGTACATGGGAGGGGGAGGGAGAGGAGCCAGAGGCAGCCCCGTGTACATGGGAGGGGGAGGGAGAGGAGCCAGAGGGAGCCCCGTGTACATGGGAGGGGGAGGGAGAGGAGCCAGAGGGAGCCCCGTGTACATGGGAGGGGAGGAAGAGGAGCCAGAGGGAGCCCCGTGTACATGGGAGGGGGAGGGAGAGGAGCCAGAGGCAGCCCCGTGTACATGGGAGGGGAGGGAGAGGAGCCAGAGGGAGCCCCGTGTACATGGGAGGGGGAGGGAGAGGAGCCAGAGGGAGCCCCGTGTACATGGGACGGGGAGGGAGAGGAGCCAGAGGGAGCCCCTTGTACATGGGAGGGGAAGGGAGAGGAGCCAGAGGGAGCCCCTTGTACATGGGAGGGGAAGGGAGAGGAGCCAGAGGGAGCCCCTTGTACATGGAAGGGGAAGGGAGAGGAGCCAGAGGGAGCCCCTTGTACATGGGAGGGGAAGGGAGAGGAGCCAGAGGGAGCCCCTTGTACATGGGAGGGGAAGGGAGAGGAGCCAGAGGGAGCCCCTTGTACATGGGAGGGGAAGGGAGAGGAGCCAGAGGGAGCCCCTTGTACATGGGAGGGGAAGGGAGAGGAGCCAGAGGGAGCCCCGTGTACATGGGAGGGGAGGGAGAGGAGCCAGAGGGAGCCCCGTGTACATGGGAGGGGAGGGAGAGGAGCCAGAGGCAGCCCCGTGTACATGGGAGGGGAGGGAGAGGAGCCAGAGGGAGCCCCGTGTACATGGGAGGGGGAGGGAGAGGAGCCAGAGGGAGCCCCGTGTACATGGGAGGGGAGGAAGAGGAGCCAGAGGGAGCCCCGTGTACATGGGAGGGGGAGGAAGAGGAGCCAGAGGGAGCCCCGTGTACATGGGAGGGGGAGGGAGAGGAGCCAGAGGGAGCCCCGTGTACATGGGAGGGGAAGGGAGAGGAGCCAGAGGGAGCCGCCCCGTGTACATGGGAGGGGGAGGGAGAGGAGCCAGAGGGAGCCCCGTGTACATGGGATGGGGAGGGAGAGGAGCCAGAGGGAGCCCCGTGTACATGGGAGGGGAGGGAGAGGAGCCAGAGGGAGCCCCGTGTACATGGGAGGGGAAGGGAGAGGAGCCAGAGGGAGCCCCTTGTACATGGGAGGGGAAGGGAGAGGAGCCAGAGGGAGCCCCTTGTACATGGGAGGGGAAGGGAGAGGAGCCAAAGGGAGCCCCTTGTACATGGGAGGGGAAGGGAGAGGAGCCAGAGGGAGCCCGTGTACATGGGAGGGGAAGGGAGAGGAGCCAGAGGGAGCCCCGTGTACATGGGAGGGGAGGAAGAGGCCAGAGGGAGCCCGTGTACATGGGAGGGGAGGGAGATGAGCCAGAGGGAGCCCGTGTACATGGGAGGGGAAGGGAGAGGAGCCAGAGGGAGCCCGTGTACATGGGAGGGGAGGGAGAGAGCCAGAGGGAGCCCGTGTACATGGGAGGGGAAGGGAGAGGAGCCAGGGAGGGGAGAATGGACGCAGACAGTAGCGGTGATTTTCTTTCTTTTAGGTGAGTGCATGAGGCAGAGGGGAGGAGAGCAGAGAGAGGGAACGTGAGTTACTGACGCAGAGAGGGGAGGCACAGCCCTCGTTGTCACAGAGAGGGGAGGCACAGCCCTCGTTGTCACAGAGAGGGGGAAGCACAGTCCTCGTTGTCACAGAGAGGGGGAGGCACAGCCCTCGTTGTCACAGAGAGGGGAGGCACAGTCCCTCGTGTCACAGAGAGGGGAGGCACAGCCCTCGTTGTCACAGAGAGGGGAGGCACAGCCCTCGTTGTCACAGAGAGGGGAGGCACAGCCCTCGTTGTCACAGAGAGGGGGAGGACACAGCCCTCGTTGTCACAGAAAGGGGAGGCACAGCCCTCGTTGTCACAGAGACGGGAGGCACAGCCCTCGTTGTCACAGAGAGGGGGAGGCACAGCCCTCGTTGTCACAGAGAGGGGAGGCACAGCCCTCGTTGTCACAGAGAGGGGAGCACAGCCCTCGTTGTCACGACAGGGAGACACAGAGAGGGAGAGACACAGAGAGGGGGGAGACACAGCCCTCGTTGTCACAGAGAGGGGAGACACAGGAGGGAGAGACAGAGGGGGGAGGACACTGAGAGGGTTGACACAGAGAGGGGGAGAGACACAGAGAGGGAGACACAGAGAGGGGGAGACACTGAGAGGGAGAGGAGACACAGAGAGGGGAGAGACACAGAGAAGGGAGAGACACAGAGAGGGAGAGACACAGAGAGGGAGAGACACAGAGAGGGGAGGCACAGAGAGGGAGGACACAGAGAGGGGGGAGACAGCCTCGTTGTCACAGAGAGGGGGGGCAGAAGCCCTCGTTGTCACAGAGAGGGGAGACACAGAGAGGAGAGACAGAGGGGGGAGACACTGAGAGGGAGAGACACAGAGAGGGAGTGACACAGAGAAGGGAGAGACACAGAGAGGGAGAGACACAGAGAGGGAGAGACAGAGAGGGAGAGACACAGAGAGGGGAGACAGGAGGGAGGGAGAGACAGAGAGGGGGAGACACAGAGAGGGAGAGACACAGAGAGGGAGTGACACAAGGAGGGAGAGACACAGAGAGGGAGAGACACAGAGAGGAGAGACACAGAGGGGAGAGACACAGAGAGGGGAGAGACACAGAGAAGGGAGAGACACAGAGAGGGAGAGACACAGAGAGGGAGAGACACAGAGAGGGAGAGACACAGAGAGGGGAGAGACACAGAGAAGGGAGAGACACAGAGAGGGAGAGGACACAGAGAGGGAGAGACACAGAGAGGGAGAGACACAGAGAAGGGAGAGACACAGAGAGGGAGAGACCAGAGAGGAGAGAGACACAGAGAAGGGAGAGACACAGAGAGGGAGAGACACAGAGAGGGGGAGACACAGAGAGGGGGAGACACAGAGAGGGGGAGACACAGAGAGGGGGAGACACAGAGAGGGGACACAGAGAGGGGGAGACACTGAGAGGGGAGACACAGAGAGGGGGAGACACTGAGAGGGAGAGACACAGAGAGGGAGAGACACAGAGAGGGAGAGGACAACAGAGAGGGAGAGACACAGAGAGGGAGAGACACAGAGAGGGAGACACTGAGAGGGAGGACACAGAGAGGGAGACACAGAGAGGGGGAGACACAGAGAGGGGGAGACACAGAGAGGGGGAGACACAGAGAGGGAGACACAGAGAGGGGGAGACACTGAGAGGGGGAGACACAGAGAGGGGGAGACACTGAGAGGGGGAGAGACACAGAGAGGGAGAGACACAGAGAGGGAGAGACACAGAGAGGGAGAGACACAGAGAGGGAGAGACACAGAGAGGAGGAGAGACACAGAGAGGGAGACACTGAGAGGGAGAGACACAGAGAGGGAGAGACACAGAGAGGGGGAGACACAGAGAGGGAGAGACACAGAGAGGGGGAGACACAGAGAGGGAGTGACACAGAGAAGGGAGAGACACAGAGAAGGGAGAGACACAGAGAGGGGGAGACACAGAGAGGGAGTGACACAGAGAGGGAGTGACACAGAGAGGGGAGAGACACAAGAGGGGGAGAGACACAGAGAGGGAGTGACACAGAGAGGGAGAGACACAGAGAGGGGGAGACACAGAGAGGAGAGACACAGAGAGGGAGTGACACAGAGAAGGGAGAGGACACAGAGAGGGAGAGACACAGAGAGGGAGAGACACAGAGAGGGGGAGACACAGAGAGGGAGAGACACAGAGAGGGAGAGGACACAGAGAGGGGGAGAGGCCAGAGAGGGAGAGACACAGAGAGGGAGAGACACAGAGAGGGGGAGACACAGAGAGGGAGAGACACAGAGAGGGAGTGACACAGAGAGGGGAGAGACACAGAGAGGGAGAGAAACAGAGAAGGGAGAGACACAGAGAGGGGGAGACACAGAGAGGGAGAGACACAGAGGGGGGGAGACACAGAGAGAGGGAGAGACACAGAGAGGGAGTGACACAGAGAAGGGAGAGACACAGAGAAGGGAGAGACACAGAGAGGGAGAGACACAGAGAGGGAGAGACACAGAGAGGGAGAGACACAGAGAGGGAGTGACACAGAGAAGGGAGAGACACAGAGAGGGGAGAGACACAGAGAGGAGAGACACAGAGAGGGAGTGACACAGAGAGGGAGAGACACAGAGAGGGAGAGACACAGAGAGGGAGAGAAACTTTCTAAGTCAACACGTCAGGGACCGACAAGAATGAGAGGAGGGGATGAACCAGCCTTGCTTGATTTGATATTTACCCTAAATGAGTCGGATATAAGGGAAGTTAAGTTGGAAGCCCCCTGGGAATGAGTGATCATAGTGTATTGAGCTTTGAGTACCTGGTTGAGCTAGGAATTATAACCCCAAAAAGAACTGGGAACCAATGGGCTGGCGTACCGAAAGGGAAACTATGAGGAGATGAATAAATTCCTATGGATATACATTAGGACACAGAACTCGGAACCCAGTCCGTACAAGACATGATGGACTATGTCACCCAAAAATGTCAGGAGGCTGTAAGCAGGTTGTCCAGCCCGACAGGAAAAAAACAGAGAAGCAAAGGAAGAATCCGTGGTTTAATAGGAAATGTTTGAAAGCAAAGGAGCTGAACAAAAGGGCATGGAGGAACTTCCGTAATAACAGAACACCAGAAAGTAGAGAGAGATGCCAGAGAACCAGGAACGAGTATGTTAGTGTGAGAAGAGCAGCTGAGAAAAGGTATGAAAATGATGTAGCTAATAAAGCCAAGACCGAACCAAAG
The DNA here is from genome assembly GCA_020271785.1 of Procambarus virginalis. Lineage (NCBI taxonomy): Eukaryota > Metazoa > Arthropoda > Malacostraca > Decapoda > Cambaridae > Procambarus > Procambarus virginalis. The sequence continues at coordinate 18,346 of WNGS01165738.1, read as the reverse complement.
CTACTACACAGTCACATCAGGAGGAAGACAACAGTGAAGGAACAGGTGATGAAACTTAGGGTGGGCAAGGACAGGTACACAGAGAATGACAAAGAGGTGTGTGAAGAACTCAACAAAAGGTTCCAGGAGGTCTTTACAATAGAACAAGGAGAAGTCACGGCGCTAGGAGAGGTGGCAGCAAACCAGGTGACCTTGGAAAGGTTCGAAATTACAAGAGATGAGGTCAAGAAGCACCTATTGGAGCTGGATGTGAGAAAAGCTGTTGGGCCGGATGGAATCTCGCCATGGGTATTGAAAGAGTGTGCAGGAGCACTTTGCTTACCACTCTCATAGTGTATAGTAAGTCACTGGAAACGGGGGACCTACCAGAAATATGGAAGACTGCTAATGTAGTACCAATATACAAAAAGGGTGACAGACAGAGGCACTGAACTACAGGCCAGTGTCCTTAACTTGTATACCATGCAAGGTGATGGAGAAGATTGTGAGAAAAAACCTAGTAACACATCTGGAGAGAGAGACTTCGTGACAACCATCAACATGGGTTCAGGGAGGATAATCTTGCCTTACAAGCTTCATAGAATTCTACGATCAGGTGACAAAGATTAAGCAAGAAAGAGAAGGATGGGCGGACTGCATTTTTTGGACTGTCGGAAAGCCTTTGACACAGTACCCCATAAAAGGTTGATGCATAAGCTGGAGAAACAGGCAGGAGAAACTGGTAGGGCGCTCCAGTGGATAAGGGAGTACCTAAGCAATAGGAAGCAGAGAGTTACAGTGGGGGGGGGTGAGACTCAGAATGGCGTGAAGTCACCAGTAGAGTCCCACAGAGCTCTGTGCTTGGACCTATCCTGATTCTGATATACGTAAATGATCTCCAGAGGGTATAGACTCATTCCTCTCAATGTTTGCTGACGACGCCAAAATTATGAGAAAGATTAAGACAGAGGAGGACAGCTTGAGGCTTCATGAAGACCTGAACAAGCTGCAGGAATGGTCGAAACAAATAGCTGTTAGAGTTTAACCCAAGCAAATGTAATGTAATGAAGATAGGGGTAGGAAGCAGGAGACCAGATACAAGGTATCATTTGGGAGATGAAATACTTCAAGAGTCAGAGAGAGAGAAAGACCTCCTTACCTTACCTTGAGGATACCTTGAGGTGCTTCCGGGGCTTATCGTCCCCGCGGCCCGGTCATCGACCAGGCCTCCTGGTTGTGGACTGATCAACCAGGCTGTTGGACGCGGCTGCTCGCAGCCTGACAGCCTGGGGGTTGATATCACGCCAGACCTGTCCCCTGAAGCTCATATCAAGAGGATAACATCAGCAGCATATGCCAGGTTGGCTAACATAAGAACGGCTTTAGAAACTTGTGTAAGGAATCTTTCAGCACATTATATACCACATATGTCAGACCAATCCTGAGTATGCGGCTCCACCTGGAGTCCAATCTAGTCAAGGATAAGACTAAACTGGAAAAGGTTCAAGGTTTGCCATCAGACTAGTACCCGAGCTGAGAGGTATGAGCTACGAGGAGAGACTACGGGATTAAACCTCACTTCGTTGGAAGACAGAAGAGCTAGGGGGGACATAATCACCACATTCAAGATTCTCAAGGGAATCGACAGGGTAGATAAAGACAGCTATTTAACACAAGGGGCACACGCACTAGGGGACACAGGTGGAAACTGAGTGCCCAAATGAGCCCACAGAGATATTAGAAAGAACTTTTTAGCGTCAGAGTGGTTGACAAATGGAATGCATTAGGAAGTGATGTNACTCGGCTTGCATAGTGGACGCCCAGTTTACTAATTCGGATATTCCTTTGAATTGTGCTGCCATCGGGCTGATGAGCAATAACAGCACTTCCTGCCCCTCCTGTAGCTGTATTGAGTGATCCGTCAGTGTATATGGTCTGTGCAATGTTGTTTTCAGCTTGTATATTGTGAATGTGTTCTATGGTGCTAAATTAGCAGCAAGCTGAGCATGAGGGTTGTTGTGATTAGTTTCTGGTGGGGTATGCAGGGTCAGGATGTCAAAAGGTACTATCTGCCAGGGTGGAAGGAAGTGCTGTACTCTTTCATCTGTATATACATCGTGCAGTCCCATCATTTTAATATGAGAGGCTGTTCTTTGAATCCGTTTAGACTCGCTAGTTCCATTCGTATGTGTTCTAACAGAGCAACTGACACAATGTTGTCTTTGTTATCACGCAGAAGCTTTAGTCCCATCATAAGTTAATATCGAATATTCTGTCTCTAATACTAAGTATATTTAATTCTTTCCGCATTTGAGATTTTAGTAGTTATAGGACAGCCAAGTATAATTCTGAGTGCTTGAGTGCAGTGACCTCTGGTCCTGACTCACAGTCGGGGATCCTTGGTTCCCGGCCGGGTAGAAATGGTTGGGCACGTTTCCTTACACTGATGCCGCTGTTCACATATGAGTACATAGGTACTCCTGGAGTTAGGCAACTGTTGTGTGTCGCATGAAGGTCAGCAGGTGGACCCCAGGGGGGGGGGGGGAGACGCGATACAAGCCTACCAAGAGGCGTGTCCCCCGCCCACAGGGACTGTAGCCAGAGACGCCCGGGAGCTAGAGCCCTGTATAGTGGCCTCCCTGTAAGGTGGGGCTCAGCCTCAGGGCTCACTTCAGGCCCAGGTCTCACTTCAGGCTCAGGGTTCACTTCAGCCTCAGGGCTCACTTCAGGCTCAGGGCTCACTTCAGCCTCAGGGCTCACTTCAGCCCCAGGGCTCACTTCAGACCCAGGGCTCACTTCAGACCAGGGCTCAATTCAGGCTCAGGGTTCACTTCAGCCTCAGGGCTCACTTCAGGCTCAGGGCTCACTTCAGCCTCAGGGCTCACTTCAGCCCCAGGGCTCACTTCAGACCCCAGGGCTCAATTCAGGCTCAGGGCTCACTTCAGGCCCAGGGCTCACTTCAGCCTCAGGGCTCACTTCAGGCCAGGGCTCACTTCAAGCCCAGGGCTCACTTCAGGCCCAGGGCCCACTTCAGGCCCAGGGCTCACTTCAGGCCCAGGGCTCACTTCAGCCTCAGGGCTCACTTCAGGCCCAGGGCTCACTTCAGGCCCAGGGCTCACTTCAGGCCCAGGGCTCACTTCAGCCTCAGGGCTCACTTCAGGCCCAGGGCTCACTTCAGCTCAGGGCTCACTTCAGGCCCAGGGCTCACTTCAGGCCCAGGGCTCACTTCAGGCTCAGGGCTCACTTCAGCCTCAGGGCTCACTTCAGGCCCAGGGCTCACTTCAGGCCCAGGGCTCACTTCAGGCCCGGACTCACTTCAGGCCCAGGGCTCACGTCAGGCCCAGGGCTCACTTCAGCCTCAGGGCTCACTTCAGGCTCAGGGCTCACTTCAGCCTCAGGGCTCACTTCAGGCCCAGGCTCACTTCAGGCACAGGGCTCACTTCAGGCTCAGGGCTCACTTCAGCCTCAGGGCTCACTTCAGGCCCAGGGCTCACTTCAGGCTCAGGGCTCACTTCAGGCTCAGGGCTCACTTCAGGCCCAGGGCTCACCAGCCTCAGGGCTCACTTCAGGCTCAGGGCTCACTTCAGGCCCAGGCTCACTTCAAGCAAGGGCTCACTTCAGGCTCAGGGCCTCACTTCAGCCTCAGGGTTCACTTCAGGCCCAGGGCTCACTTCAGGCCCAGGGCAACTTCAGCCTCAGGGCTCACTTCAGCCCAGGGCTCACTTCAGGCTTAGGGCTCACTTCAGGCTCAGGGCTCACTTCAGGCTCAGGGCTCACTTCAGGCCCAGGGCTCACTTCAGGCTCAGGGCTCACTTCAGCCTCAGGGCTCACTTCAGCCCAGGGCTCACTTCAGGCTCAGGGCTCACTTCAGGCCCAGGGCTCACTTCAGGCCCAGGGCTCACTTCAGGCTCAGGGCTCACTTTAGGCCCAGGGCTCACTTCAGGCCCAGGGCTCACTTCAGCCCAGGGCTCACTTCAGGCTCAGGGCTCACTTAAGGCTCAGTAATTATCTGAGAATTATGGAGGAAGCCGTGTGTTGACACTGGGCATCTGCCTATAATATCTGCCGCGTGTTTGTCCTGAAGGAAACTCCCAAGAACCTTAAAATATATTAATAACAGGAACTTCTCGATCGATTCTCAACGAGGTGAAAAACAATCTGGCCATTATTGGCGGCCAGTATTATTATAGTGGCCGGCCAGGTAGGAGAGTCCCAGTAACACACGGATCAGGAATCTCCCCGCAAGCCACCATCGTAAACACATTTTTTCCCACCGGGGCTTTGGCTGGCGTCACCGCAGCAACGCCATCTGTGGGATAAGAATGTAGTTAATAAAGGGTTTGGCGGGGGGACATAGAGAGAGTAATGATATCCTAAGCACATTACGAGCCACTCAGAGAGGGGGAGGATCCTCTCATGCGCGCTCCGGCACCGTGATGAGGAGAATCAAGGAGACTTTGTGGTATTTAATCACCGGCGTTCATGAACGTTATAGCCACTCAGCGGGGAGAATATTGGCGGGCCGGGGCGGCGACTCTGACCCCCTGTGTCAACACCTGATCTCTGGGATTACACCCGCCTAGCTAAACAAATCCGGCCCTCGGATTCACAATGTATTAATCATGTATGGATTGGTTAAGAATTTATTATGATCATCAGTTTGTGTGATATAGTCGATCAGTTGGACCTTCGACTTGAGACGCTTTGTTGGTTGCCAGGGTGTATGTGTTGCCACCACCGTCACCCAGGGTGTATGTGTTGCCACCACCGTCACCCAGGGTGTATGTGTTGCCACCACCGTCACCCAGGGTGTATGTGTTGCCACCACCGTCACCCAGGGTGTATGTGTTGCCACCACCGTCACCCAGGGTGTATGTGTTGCCACCACCGTCACCCAGGGTGTATGTGTTGCCACCACCGTCACCCAGGGTGTATGTGTTGCCACCACCGTCACCCAGGGTGTATGTGTTGCCACCACCGTCACCCAGGGTGTATGTGTTGCCACCACCGTCACCCAGGGTGTATGTGTTGCCACCACCGTCACCCAGGTGTATGTGTTGCCACCACCGTCACCCAGGGTGTATGTGTTGCCACCACCGTCACCCAGGGTGTATGTGTTGCCACCACCGTCACCCAGGGTGTATGTGTTGCCACCACCGTCACCCAGGGTGTATGTGTTGCCACCACCGTCACCCAGGGTGTATGTGTTGCCACCACCGTCACCCAGGGTGTATGTGTTGCCACCACCGTCACCCAGGGTGTATGTGTTGCCACCACCGTCACCCAGGGTGTATGTGTTGCCATCACCGTCACCCAGGATGTATGTGTTGCCATCACCGTCACCCAGGGTGTATGTGTTGCCATCACCGTCACCCAGGGTGTATGTGTTGCCATCACCGTCACCCAGGGTGTATGTGTTGCCATCACCGTCACCCAGGGTGTATGTGTCCCATCACCGTCACCCAGGGTGTATGTGTTGCCATCACCGTCACCCAGGTGTATGTGTTGCCATCACCGTCACCCAGGGTGTATGTGTTGCCACCACCGTCACCCAGGGTGTATGTGTTGCCATCACCGTCACCCAGGGTGTATGTGTTGCCATCACCGTCACCCAGGGTGTATATGTTGCCACCACCGTCACCCAGGGTGTATGTGTTGCCATCACCGTCACCCAGGGTGTATGTGTCCCCACCACCGTCACCCAGGGTGTATGTGTTGCCATCACCGTCACCCAGGGTGTATGTGTCCCCACCACCGTCACCCAGGGTGTATGTGTTGCCATCACCGTCACCCAGGGTGTATGTGTCCCATCACCGTCACCCAGGGTGTATGTGTCCCATCACCGTCACCCAGGGTGTATGTGTTGCCATCACCGTCACCCAGGGTGTATGTGTCCCCACCACCGTCACCCAGGGTGTATGTGTTGCCATCACCGTCACTCAGGGTGTATGTGTCCATCACCGTCACCCAGGGTGTATATGTTGCCACCACCGTCACCCAGGGTGTATGTGTTGCCACCACCGTCACCCAGGGTGTATGTGTTGCCATCACCGTCACCCAGGGTGTATATGTTGCTACCACCGTCACCCAGGGTGTATGTGTTGCCATCACCGTCACCCAGGGTGTATGTCCCCACCACCGTCACCAGGGTGTATGTGTTGCCATCACCGTCACACAGGGTGTATGTGTCCCCACCACGTCACCCGGGTGTATGTGTGCCATCACCGGCAACCAGGGTGTATGTGTCCATCACCGTCACCCAGGGTGTATGTGTTGCCATCACCGTCACCCAGGGTGTATGTGTGCCATCACCGTCACCCAGGGTGTATGTGTCCACCCACCGTCACCCAGGGTGTATGTGTTGCCATCACCGGCACCCAGGGTGTATGTGTCCCATCACCGTCACCCAGGGTGTATGTGTCCCATCACCGTCACCAGGGTGTATGTGTCCACCACCGTCACCAGGGTGTATGTGTTGCCATCACCGTCACCCAGGGTGTATGTGTTGCCATCACCGTCACCCAGGGTGATGGTCCCCACCACCGTCACCAGGGTGTATGTGTCCCCACCACCGTCACCCAGGGTGTATGTGTTGCCATCACGGCACCCAGGGTGTGGTGTACCATCACCGTCACCAGGGTGTATGTGGCCATCACCGTCACCAGGGTGTATGTGTCCCATCACCGTCACCCAGGGTGTATGTGTTGCCATCACCGTCACCCAGGGTGTATGTGTCCAACCACCGTCACCAGGGTGTATGTGTCCCATCACCGTCACCCACTGTATATGTGTTGCCATCCCCGTCACCAGGGTGTATGTGTCCCATCACCGTCACCAGGGTGTATGTGTCCCATCACCGTCACCCAGGGTGTATGTGTTGCCATCACCGTCACCCAGGTGTATGTGTTGCCATCACCGTCCCCAGGGGTATGTGTTGGCCACCACCGTACCCAGGGTGTATGTGTTGCCATCACCGTCACCAGGGTGTATGGTTGCCACACCGTCACCCGGGTGTATGTGTTGCCATCACCGTCACCCAGGGTGTATGTGTTGCCACCACCGTCACCCAGGGTGTATGTGTTGCCATCACCGTCACCCAGGGTGTATGTGT
>WNGS01165737.1:5965-19707 GCA_020271785.1 Procambarus virginalis | reverse complement strand
TGCCGCCAAATTAGTGTGTAATTGAATTAAATCTAGGTATCGCCATCTCTGCCGTCAAGACTGTATTGTTCCAAACACTCTTGTCTAATAGGAGAGAAATTACTGACCTCCAACGACTTGAAAGCACCAGTATAAAAAACTATGATTTGTTCAGATATGAAACCTATATTTATGGGCAGTGCAAAACGTCCACCAGATTGTGCGACACAGTGGTTGCCAGGATCAGGTTGGGTTACCACTGAACCACTATGGCAGGTGGCTACAGGTGACGGATTTCCCAACTTTTACCATCACGTAGCTAGTTTTTTTTACACACTCTGTATTCCCCTTCATATAGTCTAGGGCAGCTGCACAAATGAATATGTACCCAAATGTGTTAATAACAAAAAAGGTGTATGTGTTACTCACAGAAATCACAATAGCGTGATGCATCAAATGAACAAATCCACAAGGGCCGTGACTAGGATTCGAACCTGCGTCCGAGAGCATCCCAGACGCTGCCTTAATCGACTGAGCTACGACATGGTCAAAAAGAGTTGAAATCGAAGTTCTACTGAACTTACTGGATCCTGCAGCCTCTCCGAGGCACAAACCAGGATTTTACACAACTCCCCCCATGCACTCGAGCTATGTCAATAGGCTGTTCTCCCTCTTCGCCCTTACTTCATTACACATTTCAACTCCTTTTGACCATGTCGTAGCTCAGTCGATTAAGGCAGCGTCTGGGATGCTCTCGGACGCAGATTCGAATCCTCATCACGGCCCTTGTGGATTTGTTCAAGGTGTATGTGTGGCTGGGAAGAGACGGCCAGAGTTTATCGTATCGGGTTTGAGTCCCGGGAAGTTAAGATTTCAAGAACGTTTCCTTATAACAGATGCCAATTTCACTTAGCACCAAATAGGTACTGTCATGTTCACAGAAAATGGTACCATCCGTTTTCTATGTGCGGCGGCTGGACGCCACTAGAGGACGTAAACAACAGCATACAGGACGCTACCAGCTTGGGAGCTACTCTATCATGTAGTTATTTAAGTATTAAAGTCAGTAACCAGGAATGACTTTACATCAACCTTACAACCAAGACTATCTCAGCTATACACAGACACCACAGGTACCTGAGAGTTAGTTGACTGTTGTGGGCTGCATGATGTAGAAGGCAATTCGTTGTCTATGAGGGACCCCGGTCAGACTTACTGTCCTATGACACTATGGCCACTATGACTGAATTGTTTTGAAGTGCTGAATTGTTTGGTCAAGAAAATATTATTTGGCTAATATTGCGTCCTCTTCCTTAGAAGGTATTGACTCATTTCGAATAAGACTTTTTAGTGTAAAACATTCATTATAACTCTCTAATGGTACAATCCTTCTAACACTAAGATATCTCGTAGCCCTGGTTTCTTACTGCTGTAACTGGTTGTGACTCATGACTCACACCTCCCTAAAAGAATAAATAAATTATAATTGCATGTAATTTCATTACCTTCTCTAAACTTAGAAATATGTATGTATGTATATTTGCGAGAATAATAAGTTCTTACCTGTCACTGTAGCAGTGTAGGTGAAGCTGTGACTAACCTGTGACTGTAACAGTGCAGGTGAAGCTGTGACTAACCTGTGGCTGTAACAGTGCAGGTGAAGCTGTGACTAACCTGTGACTGTAACAGTGCAGGTGAAGCTGTGACTAACCTGTGGCTGTAACAGTGCAGGTGAAGCTGTGACTAACCTGTGACTGTAACAGTGCAGGTGAAGCTGTGACTAACCTGTGGCTGTAACAGTGCAGGTGAAGCTGTGACTAACCTGTGACTGTAACAGTGCAGGTGAAGCTGTGACTAACCTGTGACTGTAACAGTGCAGGTGAAGCTGTGACTAACCTGTGACTGTAACCCTGCAACTGATGCTCCGAGCGACCAAAAGCGTGTTATAAACATTCACAACTCTGAGAGAGAGTCCTGGAGAGGTCTCAAAGTTAATGCCTGAGATGCCCGGAGGTCTGTGGAGGAGAAACATTGTCGTTCCTACATCAGTTATTGTGACATCAATCAGGAAAATATTCGTCGGGTGATTGCAAGCACAGATTGCTAGAAATCTGAAAAAGCCACGAACTCCAACTTTCCTTAAAGTTACCTGATGGATCTTTAAATCATTATAGAGCCGGGATCTTTCTAAGTTATCTTTCTAAGCCAAACAAAACATCTTTTTAATGGTAAATTACCAACAGTTATGCCTCTTCCAAGTGCTATATAGTCGTAATGGCTTGGCACATTCTCCTGATAGTTCCTTTCCCTTCGTTCCCATTGTACTATGCTAAGTAACATTTGGGGAAAAAAAAGGTCTCTGAACCTTTTGTTATGCAAGTCAGAAAACTTACTATACTTAAAAGGCACATAGGTGAGTACATACGTATCACTATGAAACCATATGAAGGTCTGTCAGAAAATGTAAAGGTCATACCATTGTACCGAGCCCGTTTTGTCGTAAGTCCACACGTTCATTTATTCTTTCATCACAGTAAATGTAATTATATCAATTACATAATTTATATCAATTATATAACTTGCGCCAGATAATCAATTATTATCTGGCGGAAGTTAAAGACAATCCCGTCTGCTGCTGCAGTAACTGCGTGATGGCTTCTTGTCTTGATATGTAATCGTGATGATTCGTCATTACCTAAACTGTTCTGACTTTTCCGACACAAGCGATACAAGGTGGCTGCCTGCAATGCAGTATATATATATATATATATATATATATATATATATATATATATATATATATATATATATATATATATATATATATATATGCGAACAAGCCTGAATGGTCCCCAGGACTATATGCGACTGATAGTCATATAAATATATATATATATATATATATATATATATATATATATATATATATATATATATATATATATATATATATATATATATAAATATGTTATTAAATATGACCGAAAAAGTAAGATTAATAATTCTAACACGAATTTTCTCAATTTTCCTTATGTTTCTTTTTACTGATGACGGTAAATTAAAAATCAATTCTCCAAAATTCATTCTTTATTTCTAGTCTGACGCGACACTTGAGCGCGTTTCGTAAAACTTATTACATTTTCAAAGACTTTTAGTTTATCTACACAACTTATGCTTTTATGAAACAAACATTGGCTCTTATACCTGCATTTGGGTGAGGTGATGTAATACATTAGTGGGGTGAAACACAGAACATGGAAAACGGGGTATAGATTTGTAGAAGTAGAAGTCGGGTCCCAATAGAACTGCAGAAGGCCTATTGGCCCATATTTCTTGATGTTTCTATATTGGAGCGGAGTCTTGAAGTGGGTAGAATATAGTTGTACGTTAATTGGCTGTTGATTGCTGGTGTTGACTTCTTGATGTGTAGTGCCTCGCAGATGTCAAGCCGCCTGTTGTCACTGTATCTATCGATGATTTCTGTGTTGTTTGTTAAGATTTCTCTGGTGATGGTTTGGTTGTGGGAAGAGAGTATATGTTCCTTAATGGAGCCCTGTTGCTTATGCATTGTTAAACGCCTGGAAAGAGATGTTGTTGTCTTGCCTATATACTGAGTTTTTTGGGGCTTACAGTCCCCAAGAGGACATTTGAAGGCATAGACGACGTTTGTCTCTTTCAAAGCGTTCTGCTTTGTGTCTGGAGAGTTTCTCATGAGTAGGTTGGCAGTTTTCTTGGTTTTATAGTAAATCGTTAGTTGTATCTTCTGATTTTTGTCTGTAGGGATAACATTTCTATTAACAATATCTTTCAGGACCCTTTCCTCCGTTTTATGAGCTGTGGAGAAGAAGTTCCTGTAAAATAGTCTAATAGGGGGTATAGGTGTTGTATTAGTTGTCTCTTCAGAGGTTGCATGGCGTTTTACTTTCCTTCTTATGATGTCTTCAATGAAACCATTGGAGAAGCCGTTGTTGACTAGGACCTGCCTTACCCTACAGAGTTCTTCGTCGACTTGCTTCCATTCTGAGCTGTGGCTGAGAGCACGGTCGACATAAGCGTTAACAACACTCCTCTTGTACCTATCTGGGCAGTCACTGTTGGCATTTAGGCACAATCCTATGTTTGTTTCCTTAGTGTAGAAGGAATACACTAAGGAAACAAACATAGGATTGTGCCTAAATGCCAACAGTGACTGCCCAGATAGGTACAAGAGGAGTGTTGTTAACGCTTATGTCGACCGTGCTCTCAGCCACAGCTCAGAATGGAAGCAAGTCGACGAAGAACTCTGTAGGGTAAGGCAGGTCCTAGTCAACAACGGCTTCTCCAATGGTTTCATTGAAGACATCATAAGAAGGAAAGTAAAACGCCATGCAACCTCTGAAGAGACAACTAATACAACACCTATACCCCCTATTAGACTATTTTACAGGAACTTCTTCTCCACAGCTCATAAAACGGAGGAAAGGGTCCTGAAAGATATTGTTAATAGAAATGTTATCCCTACAGACAAAAATCAGAAGATACAACTAACGATTTACTATAAAACCAAGAAAACTGCCAACCTACTCATGAGAAACTCTCCAGACACAAAGCAGAACGCTTTGAAAGAGACAAACGTCGTCTATGCCTTCAAATGTCCTCTTGGGGACTGTAAGCCCCAAAAAACTCAGTATATAGGCAAGACAACAACATCTCTTTCCAGGCGTTTAACAATGCATAAGCAACAGGGCTCCATTAAGGAACATATACTCTCTTCCCACAACCAAACCATCACCAGAGAAATCTTAACAAACAACACAGAAATCATCGATAGATACAGTGACAACAGGCGGCTTGACATCTGCGAGGCACTACACATCAAGAAGTCAACACCAGCAATCAACAGCCAATTAACGTACAACTATATTCTACCCACTTCAAGACTCCGCTCCAATATAGAAACATCAAGAAATATGGGCCAATAGGCCTTCTGCAGTTCTATTGGGACCCGACTTCTACTTCTACAAATCTATACCCCGTTTTCCATGTTCTGTGTTTCACCCCACTAATGTATTACATCACCTCACCCAAATGCAGGTATAAGAGCCAATGTTTGTTTCATAAAAGCATAAGTTGTGTAGATAAACTAAAAGTCTTTGAAAATGTAATAAGTTTTACGAAACGCGCTCAAGTGTCGCGTCAGACTAGAAATAAAGAATGAATTTTGGAGAATTGATTTTTAATTTACCGTCATCAGTAAAAAGAAACATAAGGAAAATTGAGAAAATTCGTGTTAGAATTATTAATCTTACTTTTTCGGTCATATTTAATAACATATGTCTACAGGAAAGACTGCTACCAAAATATACTAATATATATAAATATATATATATATATATATATATATATATATATATATATATATATATATATATATATATATATATATATATATATATATATATATATATATATATATATATATATATATATATATATATATATATATATATATATATACATATATTAAAGTTATTTTAACTTTCGCGTTCATAAATATTTTAATTCTGAACACTCACATGGGGAAAATGCGATTTTGTACAAAGAAGGTTAATTGTCCCAAACCAAGATTGGTGAAACGGCAGCTCACTTTCAGAACAACACGAGGATTGCCAGCCTGTCAAATACAGAAAATACAATTTAGCGAAGTTTACATTAAAATATGTAATTTGTAAGGCAAAGTTGATCATTTCCTTGTGGAAACATCTGTAATTTTGCCACAATCTTTAAAAGAATTTTTTTTTAATTATTTGAAGATCAGTGTTGCCAGGAAAAACATGTTAATTCCCGCAAAACAAGAGTACATACCGTTCAATCGTTGCGAGAAGCGTCGAATGTTGATCAGATTTTTTTTTTTTTTTGCTGTTTAAAAGGGGCCAGAATCTACCCCTAACCCACTTACCAGATGGAGGCTGAAACCCGGTCGTCATAGAAGCGACCAATATCTACGCCTTGCTGCCGCGTGAATGACGCGTGAATGTAAGAACGGGTTGTATAACAAACACAACAGCTGTCAGTATTAATACAAGTCAAGGAAGTTGAAGTGGCAGAGAGGAAGTGGTGCCACCTTGCAGCGGGAGACCTGTGACTCAAGCTCAGATGAGACAATGCTCATCGTAGAGATGTGAAGATACCAGGACACGTATGATGTGACCCAGACCGCAGGTTCGAGTCCTTATCAAGGCTTCTACGGATTTTCTCAACATGTACAGATTAAGACATAAGTTGAAAATGGCCATGATAACAAGTATCAGCATTGTCATTCTTTACATCTTCTCGCGAGCTTGTTTGTCCAAGACGAGCACAGTGGGACCTTATCAGTGCTAAATAGAGCTGAAGAACGATATATGTGTTTCTGTTGCTGACGATTTGGATTATAAATTAAAGCATTCTGATTGGTTGACTCTTATGTCTCTCTCGCATTTCTATCTACCAATGACTATATTATTGATGCTGGTCACCACTCCCCAGATGGTTAAAGTATACTATGACGAGCAGTGGAGGTAGTTTAGATCCTTGTGGCACACCACTAGTGACATCCATCTACTCCGGCCTCACACCATTTACGCTGACCCTCCGTTGTCTGTCTTTCAGCCATGTCATTGTCCATGTGTTTCCTCCCATGTCATCCACTCAACTTTCTTGATAATGGTAAATTGTTGAAACAAGAACGAAAACTTGTAAACCCGAGTTTGGAGTCGTTTATCAAACTTTATTTTTCTATAGAATCTGTAATTATGGCTTCCATGAACTTTCTCCAAATCCATGCCAAGCTTAATAAACAATAGTTATTACAAGATAATTATTCCTACTTTTTGGTATTGTGACCACATTAGCAACCCTCCAGGCTGTAGGAACGACATCGGTTCAATTGAATAGTTAAATACATTCAATATTGTCCACTTGCTTCATTTTGGAATGCCATAGATTTGAAGACCAGTAAAGCAAACGTCCAATTAGCATCAAAGACACCAATTCCTTAGAAGTTGTGCAAAATAGGATGAGAACAACTTTGTGTAGAGAACAGGCCATACATAGACCAATTGGCCTAATGTAATGCTCCCGTGTTCATATGTATTCCTCGAGGTGCAGCCTTGAGTTTCTGTTAGTGGGATTATGGCTACAGTTTATGTATACACACAAATACTCTAGGAACATCAATTTATTTCCTCTTACTTCTATTGTTTGTGCAGTTAGCTTTAAGTGTGTTTTTGAGCTTCTGTGTAAGTGCTGTCTTCTCATTTCTCTCTTCTCGAAAACGATTCTTATTTATCGTTAAGCTTCCCAGTTATTTTTTTTGATTATTTACCATCTCTTGAAGCCCTAGAGTGATGTAACCCAGTCCCTTGCTTGCTAACATTTCCATATAATTTGTTCATATTTGAAAATTTTGGACCCACTTCTCTTCCATGTGAAGCACGACCATAAGAAGCGCATGTGAAGCGCATATAAGAAGTCCCCTCCCATTACCGGTCATAATATATCATCCGAGCCTCAAGGGTACACCCTTAATGTTTTCTGTTCTTGTTATATAAAACTTTCTTCATATATCTGACTTGAAATTCATTTTTAAAAGCTTCTAATTTAACTTAAATATATACATGTGTAAAAAGTAGTCAATAACCACCTTTATAAACAAGGAAAGATGATATACATACCACAAAGTTCCAGACACATGTTCTCGGGAATGGAAAGCTCGAAGATTGGAAGGTGAAACTGTACACCGGCGGCATCCGAATTATTTTAGGGGCACATAGCGGTATTGGAACTGTAATATGTTAATTACAGTTAAGCGTGTTGCAACTTACAGGTGTTGCATCAAAATCTGTTTAATTTAACATTAACACAAATAAATGCATGAAACGTGCTAAATGTTTATATCATTTTCATATTAATTGAAAGAAAACTTTGAAACTATTTGCTTATATAAAAAAAATTAGTTTAAGCCTCCATACGCCTACACAACTGATGAGTAGAAGAAGGAAGGCAGCGGGTGAGTGACACCGACGCCTCGTACACTGGTTAAGGTGACCAACAATGGCCTCAGGTACGAAGGTTACAGTAATGTTACAAAGAGTCTTGTGCCTACGTTGCCGAGTCGTACGGACAGTTACAGTAATGTTTGGAACATTAACAGCATAACATCTTCCGTGTTAAGTTAGTGTGTTTCAAGATCCTTCGTTCATTTGTGAACTATCAAAATGTTGGGTCCGAGAGTCTTGTAGGAGCTTTTATGGTGTGAGTGGTCGTGAGAATGAGTGTTATTGTCTGTTACGTTAAAGATAATTACCGGAACTATGTCAAGGCACCGGAACATATAAATAAGGAAAAGGATTTAATTGTCATAATATTATTATTAATGTCAGAAAAGTTAATATCATAAAATAGTGATATAGAGTGTGCCAACCTTGGTGGGTTGTGAAAACACCACAAGGTTAGTGCCAATATATCAACAAACTAATCAACACTGATAAAAAAAAATGGACAAAATAATTACGTTGGCGATGCTCCTGGTTTTCCAGAGGTTGGGGTTCAGCTCCCGGGCCAGCAACGCTCCTCTCACTCTCACTCAACACCTGGTCGTCTAGCTCATCTCCCAGCTGGACGGGATGCTCTCCGCTAAATGAGAAAGGTAAGGACAACTGTAGATAATTCATGCGATAGTTTCCCACCTGAGTGTAAAGGTCACCTGAACGGTCACTGACGGACAGGTAAGTGTTGGGGTTATTGATAACAGTCTACTTGAACAAATAGAAGAAACGGAATACATTAAGAAGTGACTTTTTAATGGCGCATGTTTGAACCAGCAAGTAAATATAGCTGTCAAATGTTTATTTGAGGTTCAGAAAGAGAACTGGTGGACTGAAGATGGATGGGTGACACGTAAGAGAGAGAGGAAGAGGTGTGGAGCAAATGGTCTGGTTGAGATATTAGGTGGATGGGTGACCGGTAGGCACAAGGTACGAGATTGTGTGAGAGCCTGAGGACAGAGATTTGTATTCACACCCTGTGGACAGCAACTGGATGGGTATTATAAGTGAGGGATGCAGACGATGTCGTAACAGACATTATACATTTAGTGAGCAGAATCTTTCAAGTCCTCCAGCGGAAGAGGAAGCGTCTGGTTTGAGTGCAATAAAGAAGGAGAAACGTGTGCTAGAAGGAGTGCACACGGACACTATAGCAGTTGTTACAAGGGGACTGCCGGAGGTCAAGACCATTGTGTGTGAGGTAACACCTACACGCCAGGTGGACCTGGGACCAGATTCACGAAGCACTTACGCAAGTACTTACGAGCGTGTACATCTTTCCACAATCTTTGGCGGCTTTGTTTACAATTATTTAACAGCAAATGAGCTCCAAAGCACCAGGAGGCTGTTTATAACAATAACAACAGTTGATTGGTAAATTTTCATGCTTGTAAACTGTTTAATAAATGTAACCAAAGCCGTCAAAAATTGAGGAAAGATGTACACGTTCTTAAGTCCTTGCGTAACTGCTTCATAATCTGGCCTCAGAGCTACAGGTCAACACTAGGCGAGGGAACTGATTGTGTATGATAACGTGATTATAAATAGTATAATCTACATAATTTAACTATAACAAAATGTGGCACAACTTCGAGTAAGATAATGAACAGTATACACGTGTAGCCCCAGACGTTAAACCCAACACTACAAGCAACATTATTTTATTCAACACAAGCAACATTGATAATAGTTTTGCAACCCGTCCTCAGGTTAGTATGTTAAATAACAAGGTACACCCAGTTCATTTACTGGTAAGTTAATACTGAAAGAAACAAGGCCCCCCCCCACCCCCCACCCCCCCCCCACGGTAACTCCTCCCTCCATTACTCACCAAGACCAGTCCACCGAGTGTTGCAGCAAATTATCTGGTTACATAAAATGTTCTACATTTCACCAGTGGTGTTCACTGATGAACTACACGAGAACACGATGGTTGAACAGATCACAACGTGCTGACAACTCTGTGTTTCCTACAACGTAAATATTAGATGTTTCACTTACCCGAGTAACACAGGATTGCTGGCCTCGCTACTCCACACAACACACTGAAAAGTACAACACCACCAGTCACAACCTGTTGCTTCAGTGTGTCAGTGTACAACACCACCAGTCACAACCTGTTGCTTCAGTGTGTCAGTGTACAACACCACCAGTCACAACCTGTTGCTTCAGTGTGTCAGTGTACAACACCACCAGTCACAACCTGTTGCTTCAGTGACTGTCAGTGTACAACACCACCAGTCACAACCTGTTGCTTCAGTGTGTCAGTGTTCAACACTACCAGTCACAACCTGTTGCTTCAGTGACTGTCAGTGTACAACACCACCAGTCACAACCTGTTGCTTCAGTGTGTCAGTGTACAACACTACCAGTCACAACCTGTTGCTTCAGTGTGTCAGTGTACAACACTACCAGTCACAACCTGTTGCTTCAGTGTGTCAGTGTACAACACCACCAGTCACAACCTGTTGCTTCAGTGTGTCAGTGTACAACACTACCAGTCACAACCTGTTGCTTCAGTGACTGTAGTGTATGGCAGATAATATTTTAAGCTTGGTATACTGGCTCAAAATTAATTTTTTTCCCCATTATCCAAAGGCCATCATGTACCTTTGTTTACTTCTTAATTTTGCATGTCACGTGTGGTAACGTTGCCGACTTTGTGTAGGGAAATAACAATAGTTAATGAGCAGGAAGTCTCTCTCAGCTCACACAAACATGCGGGAGCGTGTTTGTGGCACTACAAATGTTACTTAAAGTCAACTCATTAGTTTGTTTCGTGTCAATGATAGTTCAACTCAAAGTAGATGATGATTAATGAGTTTTATATTAGAAGCAATAAAGTTGTTTTTTTTGTTTCGTGTCAAGGAGATAAAAACTGTAACAATTATAACACTTAAAATAACGTATCTGCTGTGAGTGGTTGTTGTCGTGAGAATTTATGAGTGACTAGAAATGGGTGGTTGTAAATGACAGTAGTAGTGGGTAGCTGTGAGTGAATGTAGTAGTTCTCATCTTCAGATAAGAGACAGTGTTCTCATCTTCAGATGAGAGAGAGTGTTCTCACCTTCAGATGAGAGAGTGTTCTCACCTTCAGATGAGAGAGAGTGTTCTCACCTTCAGATGAGAGAGAGTGTTCTCACCTTCAGATGAGAGAGAGTGTTCTCACCTTCAGATGAGAGAGAGTGTGATGATAAAGATAAAGGGCGGGAAGAGTACTGACCAGGAGGGTGGCGGCGGTCACCACAATATTGACCATCGTGGCAGCGTCGTCTGTGGTGGTGGTCAACAAGGTAGTGAAGACTCTGGTGGTGCTGGCCACGGACGTCACTTTTATACACTTCCTGCCCCCTACGTCACTGCTTGTAATTTATGCCCATTTGAACATACAAGTATTTTTAAGCAGGCGATGAGTCGCGATGAGTCACAATAAGTCACGAAACGTCGTCGTCCCTTCACCTTCTAGTGTGTGGTCTGGTCAACAAGTATTTTTAATATATATGTCAATTAAATTAAAATGTGCCTCTTTGCATACAAACAAAAACATTGGATATAATACGATCACAAATAGGTGCATGTGGAGTTTTTATATTCAAAATTAATGTAAACCTCTGGGAATTCTCGAAAGTTAATGAAATATATTTATTTTTTTGTTATCCAGTCGTTCATACCCTGTCCACCTCCCTCCCTCTGTTGTTGTTGTTGTTATAGATTCAGCTTCTCGGAACAAGTTCCAAGTAGCACGGGCTAAGGTGAGCCCGTAACTTACCTGGCACAGGAGCTGGGCAAGTAGCACGGGCTATGGTGAGCATGTAAAGAGTTCCCTCCCTCATAACCCCCCCCCTCCACATCTAAGAGGGGTTATGAGGGAGCCACGTCAACACCCCCACCACCCATTCCTAACCACCTCGCTTACTTTACGAGTATATTAAGTGAATAAATAACACATAGATAAGTAGATTGAGTTACGGGCTCACTATAGGCCGTGCTATATGGACATTTCGTTCTGAATAGCTAAATCTAAAACAGCAACAACAACGCTAGATGATATAGATTAAGCCACCCAAGAGGTGGCACGGACATGAATAGCCCGTAAGAGTAGAATTTGATCAGTCTCTACTATCTCTCGCCCTCGGAGGTGGTAGAGGCTGATCCAATCGAACAGGAGTCTTTTTGACAAGAAAATCTTTCAGTGAACAATGAAGGTGCCAATCAATGAGACATTCTCAGGCGCTACCATCACAAAACTATTTCAATCAGACCAATTGAGATAGCTCAACATTGCAGAACAGTGTATCAACACGAATGAAGGCATCTTGTAGGAAAGATAAAGCACATCTTCTCACTGTACAAGCCTTTCATACTGAGGATTTCGTATTAGTTGTCCCTAATTTCTGCTTTTGCATCTGCCTGCACTGTTGAGCTCTTAGAATTGGTGTTTCCCTTCGTCTGTCTCCACTGAACACTGGTGTGTCCGCTCCATGGGATAGAGAGACGAATAAGTATTTTGTATGCTGTAACACAGCATCATAAAATTAAATAATTATATAATATTGAATATAACAATAGGGTAGTAGGTAAAGAAAATATTCAGAAAAAACTATGCATACGCGAAAATATCCACGTATGAAAATTGAAACAAAACTTCGAACGTTTCCGTGTTTCAGCCCATTATCAAGGAATACATTGACATGGGTTTGGGATTATATAACCCCATCACTTTATTATTCGGTATTTAGTTTATGGATTTTTAATCTATTCTGATATAGGGGTTATATAATCCCAAACCCAAGTCCCAAGCAGTCACGGGAGACATCTCTCGTCCACGAGGCTAACCATAGCCCGTGCTTCTTGCCCAGCTCCTGTGCCAGGTAAGTTACGGGCTCACCATAGCCCGTGCTACTTAGAACTTGTTCCGAGTAGCTGAATCTATAAAAACAACAACATCCCAAGCAGTTAGTCGCCTTGGGCTCCTTCTCTCCAGTAGCGTAGGTGATAGAGCGACTGTCTCAGATGCCGGAGGTCAGGTGTTCGAGGCTCCTACTGCCCGAGGTGAATGAAATGTTATCTATAGTAGTGTGGTATATAACCCTCAAAATATATAACTTAAAAATAATCCCTGTTGTTTATATTAACTTTGGAGATAAAACTTCTCATCAATCACTCTGGGATCGAACTATAACCAATTATATCTCTGTACAAAGAGCCAAGTGTACCAAGTTTAATTTAATTGGTACACATATTAAAGTGTTAATAATTGAATTGATGGGACTAATTCATGCAAAATTGCTAAGTGTAAATCGGTTAGTGAAAGCAATATTATTGAATTAAATAATATTATATTATAATAATGAGTCCAGGACTGTATAATTTAGATAGTTTTATAATAAGTAAGATTCGTGATGGGAATATAATTATGCAAAGAACAAATATGTGTGCAGAGAAAATACGGGATGGCCTCTCCCCAATCATGCCACTAATATTATTCGATTTTGTGTCTATGTTTCTACTACTTCAAGGAAGCAGTGTGGAGGTGCTGATACTCTGGTCAGTCAGCCTGTTTACATCAAGACAGAGGGCTCCAGGAGGCAGTGTGGAGAAATTGAAAGTTAAATTGTAAAGAGGGTGTTACTCTAGTCAGTAGGTAACACATCCCACACACACACATAAATAAACAAGAGACGAACACATACTGAA
>WNGS01165733.1:29247-42594 GCA_020271785.1 Procambarus virginalis | reverse complement strand
GATCATAATAAAAAGTAAATGTTTCGCACACCTATCATATAACTAAGACACAGCATTTACAATTTATATGTATAATGTACATAAATTTAATATTTAAACATGAAGAATTTTTTTTTAATAAAGGTAAAACTAGTGTAATAAAAGGCAGCATTTGCCATAGTACATAGAAAAATACTTTTACCGTTCTTGGGTTAAAGGTTGCTCATTTGCCTGTTGAACCATACATGAAACTTATCTTTCCCCACAACCATGTTGAAACTTTGGTGAAGGTTTCAGGAACGTTTTGTGTTTGCTGGGACTGTCTTCTCACACTGTGTGTTGTATCACACTGTCCTCTCACACTGTGTGTTGTATCACACTATTCTCTCACACTGTGTTGTGTCACACTGTCCTCTCACACTATGTGTTGTGTCACACTGTCCTCTCACACTGTGTGTTGTATCACACGTATCACACTGTCCTCTCACACTGTGTGTTGTATCACACTGTCCTCTCACACTGTGTGTTGTATCACACTGTCCTCTCACACTGTGTGTTGTATCACACTGTCCTCTCACACTGTGTGTTGTATCACACTGTCCTCTCACACTGTGTGTTGTATCACACTGTCCTCTCACACTGTGTGTTGTATCACACTGTCCTCTCACACTGTGTGTTGTATCACACTGTCCTCTCACACTGTGTGTTGTATCACACTGTCCTCTCACACTGTGTGTTGTATCACACTGTCCTCTCACACTGTGTGTTGTATCACACTGTCCTCTCACACTGTGTGTTGTATCACACTGTCCTCTCACACTGTGTGTTGTATCACACTGTCCTCTCACACTGTGTGTTGTGTCACACTGTCCTCTCACACTGTGTGTTGTATCACACTGTCCTCTCACACTGTGTGTTGTATCACACTGTCCTCTCACACTGTGTGTTGTATCACACTGTCCTCTCACACTGTGTGTTGTATCACACTGTCCTCTCACACTGTGTGTTGTATCACACTGTCCTCTCACACTGTGTGTTGTATCACACTGTCCTCTCACACTGTGTGTTGTATCACACTGTCCTCTCACACTGTGTGTTGTATCACACTGTCCTCTCACACTGTGTGTTGTGTCACACTGTCCTCTCACACTGTGTGTTGTATCACACTGTCCTCTCTCACTGTGTGTTGTATCACACTGTCCTCTCACACTGTGTGTTGTATCACACTGTCCTCTCACACTATGTGTTGTATCACACTGTCCTCTCACACTATGTTGTATCACACTGTCCTCTCACACTGTGTGTTGTATCACACTGTCCTCTCACACTATGTGTTGTATCACACTGTCCTCTCACACTGTGTTGTATCACACTGTCCTCTCACACTGTGTGTTGTATCACACTGTCCTCTCACACTATGTGTTGTATCACACTGTCCTCTCACACTGTGTGTTGTATCACACTGTCCTCTCACACTGTGTGTTAGGCCACGCTGTCTTCTCACACTGTGTTGTATCACACTGTCCTCTCACAATGAGTGTTGTGTCACACTATCCTCTCACACTGTGTTGTGTCACACTGTCCTCTCACACTGTGTGTTGTGTCACACTGTTTTCTCACACTGTGTTGTGTCACACTGTCCTCTCACACTGTGTGTTGTGTGAGAGGACAGTGTGATACAACACACAGTGTGAGAGGACAGTGTGATACAACACAGTGTGAGAGGACAGTGTGACACAACACACAGTGTGAGAGGACAGTGTGACACAACACACAGTGTGAGAGGACAGTGTGATACAACACACAGTGTGAGAGGACAGTGTGATACAACACACAGTGTGAGAGGACAGTGTGACACAACACACAGTGTGAGAGGACAGTGTGACACAACACACAGTGTGAGAGGACAGTGTGACACAACACACAGTGGAGAGGACAGTGTGATACAACACAGTGTGAGAGGACAGTGTGACACAACACACAGTGTGAGAGGACAGTGTGACACAACACACAGTGTGAGAGGACAGTGTGACACAACACACAGTGGAGAGGACAGTGTGATACAACACAGTGTGAGAGGACAGTGTGACACAACACACAGTGTGAGAGGACAGTGTGACACAACACACAGTGTGAGAGGACAGTGTGACACAAACATAGTGTGAGAGGACAGTGTGATACAACACAGTGTGAGAGGACAGTGTGATACAACACACAGTGTGAGAGGACAGTGTGATACAACACACAGTGTGAGAGGACAGTGTGATACAACACACTGTGTGAGAGGACAGTGTGATACAACACAGTGTGAGAGGACAGTGTGATACAACACACAGTGTGAGAGGACAGTGTGATACAACACACAGTGTGAGAGGACAGTGTGACACAACATAGTGTGAGAGGACAGTGTGATACAACACACAGTGTGAGAGGACAGTGTGACACAACACACTGTGTGAGAGGACAGTGTGATACAACACAGTGTGAGAGGACAGTGTGATACAACACACAGTGTGAGAGGACAGTGTGATACAACACACAGTGTGAGAGGACAGTGTGACACAACATAGTGTGAGAGGACAGTGTGATACAACACACAGTGTGATACAACACACAATGTGAGAGGACAGTGTGATACAACACACAGTGTGAGAGGACAGTGTGATACAACACAGTGTGAGAGGACAGTGTGACACAACACACAGTGTGAGAGGACAGTGTGATACAACACAGCGTGAGAGGACAGTGTGATACAACACACAGTGTGAGAGGACAGTGTGACACAACACACAGTGTGAGAGGACAGTGTGACACAACACACAGTGTGAGAGGACAGTGTGATACAACACAGTGTGAGAGGACAGTGTGACACAACACACAGTGTGAGAGGACAGTGTGATACAACACACAGTGTGAGAGGACAGTGTGATACAACACATAGTGTGAGAGGACAGTGTGACACAACACATAGTGTGAGAGGACAGTGTGACACAACACATAGTGTGAGACGACAGTGTGATACAACACACAGTGTGAGAGGACAGTGTGACACAACACATAGTGTGAGAGGACAGTGTGACACAACACATAGTGTGAGAGGACAGTGTGACACAACACACAGTGTGAGAGGACAGTGCGACACAACACATAGTGTGAGAGGACAGTGTGACACAACACTCATTGTGAGAGGACAGTGTGACACAACACAGTGTGAGAGGACAGTGTGACACAACACATAGTGTGAGAGGACAGTGTGACACAACACACAGTGTGAGAGGACAGTGTGACACAACACATAGTGTGAGAGGACAGTGTGACACAACACAGTGTGAGAGGACAGTGTGACACAACACTGTGTGAGAGGACAGTGTGACACAACACATAGTGTGAGAGGACAGTGTGACACAACACACAGTGAGAGAGGACAGTGTGACACAACACACAGTGTGAGAGGACAGTGTGACACAACACAGTGTGAGAGGACAGTGTGACACAACACAGTGTGAGAGGACAGTGTGACACAACATAGTGTGAGAGGACAGTGTGACACAACACAGTGTGAGAGGACAGTGTGATACAACACAGTGTGAGAGTACAGTGTGATACAACACACAGTGTAAGAGGACAGTGTGATACAACACACAGTGTGAGAGGACAGTGTGATACAACACACAGTGTGAGAGGACAGTGTGACACAACACAGTGTGAGAGGACAGTGTGATACAACACACAGTGTGAGAGGACAGTGTGACACAACACAGTGTGAGAGGACAGTGTGATACAACACACAGTGTGAGAGGACAGTGTGACACAACACAGTGTGAGAGGACAGTGTGATACAACACACAGTGTGAGAGGACAGTGTGATACAACACACACTGTCCTCTCACACTGTGTGTTGTATCACACTGTCCTCTCACACTGGGTGTTAGGCCACGCTGTCTTCTCACACTGTGTGTTGTATCACACTGTCCTCTCACACTGTTGTGTCACACTATCCTCTCACACTGTGTGTTGTGTCACACTGTCCTCTCACACTGTTGTGTCACACTGTCCTCTCACACTGTGTGTTGTGTCACACTGTCCTCTCACACTGTGTGTTGTGTCACACTGTCCTCTCACACTGTGTGTTGTATCACACTGTCCTCTCACACTGTTGTGTCACACTATCCTCTCACACTGTCATACTGTCAGCATGAGTCTTAGTGACCAGAGTTAAGTATCAGCATGAATGTTAGTCACCAAAGATAAGTGTCAGCATGAGTGTTATTGATTGACGAGTTGAGTGTCAGCATGAGTGTTAGTGATGGATGAGTTAAGTGTCAGGCGAGTGTTAGTGATGGATGAGTTGAGTGTCAGCAAGAGTGTGAGTGAACAGTGTCAGCATGAGCGTGAGTGAGCATAATGTCGAGGGTCAGCA
This sequence comes from Procambarus virginalis, assembly GCA_020271785.1. Taxonomy (NCBI): domain Eukaryota; kingdom Metazoa; phylum Arthropoda; class Malacostraca; order Decapoda; family Cambaridae; genus Procambarus; species Procambarus virginalis. The sequence continues at coordinate 38,195 of WNGS01165733.1, read as the reverse complement.
TGAGTGAGTGAGCCAAGTGTCAGCATGAGTGTGAGTGAGCAATGTCAGCATGAGTGGGCAGAGTGCAGTATGAGTGTGTGCAGAATGTGAGCATCAGTGTGAGTGAGTAGAGTGTGGGTGAGTAAAGTAGGTGAGTGAGCAGAGTGCCAGCATGGATGATCGTCTGTGGTCCTCCCCCAAAAGAGTGTGAGTGAGCAGAGTGTCAGCAATAGTTAGAGTAGGGGAAATGAGGACTACGACCGTGCTTGTAATTTGGAGGTGGCCATGCAAAAGCTGTTGATTAAATTTGATTTGGAAATCTGCATATTTTTTATTATTGTATTTTTATTATTGCTGATTTTATTTTACTGCTCGCCAAAAAAATCAGCAATAAGTAGCCATAGGATAAGTAGGGGTTTGTCTGATACTGCTATATTAATATTATTTGTTAGACAATAAATATTTACACAAATTTCAAATCTACACTCCACTTTATTAAATAAGGAAATGCAAAAATTGACTAGTTATATGGTGTACTATGCAACAAGGTGAGAGAGTATGGAGTATATCTAAAGATGATTAATACGTTCAAAACAATACTTTTGCATGAGAGTGTTTGTCTTGGTGTATTTGAAATAATGGACTAAGAATGAAATTATAACAAAGATAAACTGTTACAGCCACTATGGGTTGCAACCGGGTTCTTTGCTAGAGGAACCAAAGTACTAGTATCCGACACCAAGTCGGTAGTGGCTTTCAAGGAGTAGGCTTGGTAATGCAAGTAAAATAACATGGGGGGAGTTTAAAGGAATACAACACTTCATCCTTTATCAATTTATTCACATATTATCACTTTCCCATCACCTTAAATAGAATCATAAACGAAGTATTACTGCACTGATATATACACATGTATCGCTCTCATAGGACACTAAGCGCTCCTCGATGCTCATGCAATGCAGCCTTGACAACTTCCGTGTTTCCTCAACACACAGTATCGTCCTCAACCAGTACTGGGAAACACCAATGAGTCTACCCTGGACATGAGCCAGCCTATTTACAGTATCACTAGGTGCTCCTTTTGAACGCCCACAATCACTCTCCAGCCTGGTGCTGGCAGAGAACATCAGCCTCGTGCTGCTGGGCCTCAACACGAACAAATACAAGGGTAGCTACCTCTGACAGGAGCTTCTTGCAACTAGCTAGTTACACTCCTCCGTAGCACCTGACTGTCGGTCGTCTCTTCCTCTAGCCAGTCCCGGGATACGCCGAATTCTGTCACTGCCACTTCACAGGCAGACAGCAGATACCACTCAGTTCCTCTTCGGTGGTGGCTCACTGCTCACGTAAAGCAGAATGGAGTAGAGATATAATAGGCTGCCCTGTGTAGACTGCTTGTGTCAGTACCCCTGCAACCCTTCGTCGCCTCTGTAGATACAGACATGTCATCAGTAAACTGGCCAGTACTAGTGAACTAAGAAATACCACTTACGGACTCTGACATTGACATACAACTCATATCACGATAGATGGTGCTGATTCCTAGACGCCACCTCACCAGAGGTCAGCTACAGCAACTCTTCGGGATGACCAAGACAGGAATCTAGAGTGTCTTGCAGGTATCATACTGCCAACACCAGATGACATCGTTCATTTAGTGGGGGTTTAGGGAGCAGACTCACAGATGGCGCTGACGTTGCTGCTCCATGCTCCGACGATGGAGTTGGGTTCGTAACATAAACAAAGCATGGTTATAAGAATAGTGTGGCGATGGGGGGGGGGGGAGAATGTTAAAAAAATTGTTACAAGAATAGGCAAACCCGCATAGGTAAGTGAAAATGAAAAGATCATCACTTTGAATTATCAAAGTGAAAATTAAACACTAAAACTGACAGAAAAAAATTTAAACTACTGAATACAACGAGTAGTCCAACCTTAATCTTCCTTTACAAAAGGTGTGGAAAACATAAATGAACGATCAAGTCAGATTTATAGTGGAAAAGATTGTTTACCAATTTGTATGTACAATTTAAATTGAAAAAGTTTTGTTAGTTAGTCTAAGAGTACTTACATGCATGTATTTGCATGTTTAACTAAGTTTATATAATTTGTTTAAGATTGAAAGTTAGTATACACAAGAGAGATTGTAAAAGATTAAAAGTGGGTATGTGCAAGTAAATTATGAAGTAAGTATTTATATAAGATGTATAAAAAGTTTGTAAATGAAATTATCCGTGTTTATGTTATGACATATTTCGTATATAAGCAGGTTGATGAAGAAGTTGGTGTTTGAAGGTGCGAGTTGGTGCAAGTCCTTGAGTTGGTTTGTATGTGCAAATTTGGTTTTCATACATGGAACTGCATTTATATTTTCAAGTTGTTGTTGTAGGAGTGAATGCATGTTTTGTGAGAGTTGTAAGAATTTGTGTTTATAAAGTTAACTGCATGGGTTTTTGCAAGTTGATGTAAGAGTGTAAGCGTGTTTCGTGAGAGTTGTAAGAATTAGTATAAGTTTATACTAGTTTGCTAATGTAATTGTATGTGTAGATAAGATTGTGACATATACATTTGTGCAATAATTAATGCAAATTATGTTAGAGTGTACGTGTCATGTGTATTTATGTGAGTCTGTATATGTTTGCATATGTGTTACTAAAGTTTAGGAATATAATTGTAAGTGGGAAAGGGAGTTTTCTGGGTAAATAATTGAAGAATTGATGAATTTGGGAGAATAAAATGGAGCTTTAAATACGATATGCTACATAAGTTATGTTTTGGTAAGTGATGTAAATTACAATAGGAAGGATAATGCATAGTTGTTCAGAGAATTGTTTAAGATAAATCGGATATGAGAATACATTTTTAACAGAAAAAATAATAACATAAATTACATAAATTATGAAATGTTGAACTAGTTACTTAAATAATAGTTTTTGTTTGTATGTGTGAGAGAAATATTATTATCAGAGATGTGAACATAATAAGTGCAGATAACATGCTAGTCTTAGCACCTTTATATTAAATTGACAGAAAGTTTGGTCAGAGATATAAAGTTATGAAAAAGTTATTGAATAACAAGTTACGTTACAAGCTATGACTTTGGTAAAAGTTTTTTCTTAATAATAATATATATGACATAGAAAAACTACTACTTAATGGAAGTTACATAAATAAGAAATGATGTAAATGTTAAGAAACGTGGTACATGTTAGTTTGAAATAATACCTTAAGCTGATTGTGACTACATAATGACATGACATAGTAAGTTTAATACAAACTATTGTTACCATATGATGCAGGAACGATATCCTTGACTATTGAAGTTCCATTTGTAATTAAGATGTGATTTGAAAAGATTGACTTAAGTTGATTGAAATAATGGGTTAGCGTTCTGGATCGTATCCTTAAATATGAAAAAATGTACCTGATACTATGCTTGTTATACAAAAATGTTGACGAACATCCTTTGAGGTCTTAGATTTTTTCTTTGATACTTGCAGGTGAGTTAGAAAATAACCTTGATGGATCTGAGATCAACGTTGATCACTTTTGAGAATATTCTTGAGTTGATGAAGAGTACTCTTGATGTCACTGAGTGTGGTCTTGATGTCATTGAGGCTAACTTTGATGTCCCTAAGTGTATTCTTGATACATCGAAGAGTATACTTGATGGTTTTGAGTAAAATATTGATGTCTGAGATGATCTTTGATGACAACAATAGTAGCCTTGGTGATGAGTGATCTTGGTAACATTAAGTGTAACGTTGGAGTGTAAAGATGATCCATAGAATAGGTTTAGTTATGAAGAAATATTATGAAGAAATCACCTATGACTATTTTTCTTTCCCCACGAAGTAGGGGAAAGAGATAATGTATAATGTTAGTTAACTGAAAACTCATTGTTAGTTTTTCTTAACTAATGTTAGTTAAGAAAAAGTGATGTAAGATTCCTTTCACCATTTTCGAATAGTCATTTTAATTAAGAATCATGAAATAAAGATTGTTTTAGTAAATTTGTTACTGTATAATGCATAGTTTGTTTAAGAACAGTGTTAGTAATAAATAATAAGTTGATAAGCAGAAATGCATTGTTGTAGTTTTTGAAAATGAACTTTATTAAATGACTAAATAAATATTTGCCGTAAATAATTTATAACAATAAATATTTGTAATAAATAATTTGAAAGCTTCTTGTGAAACTTGGACTGGGAGAGATTGAAGTGAACAATAATGAAATACATACCGACATAAGTGGGGTGCAAGCTATGGCTGGAGTAGACCTCTAGCGCTCGGCAAATAATTAATTCATCCCATTATCCTCTCAGCAGGAGGAACGAGACACATCTTTATACTCTTTAATGTAATTTACGTTATGTTAAGCTCTTAATTACTAGTACGGTCAAAGCATGTTGGCTATCTAGAAGTGTGCAGATAAAATGCATATGGATGAAGATGGGCATTATCTACTGCATGGGGGTAATGGTAGACTGATATGCTCACGAGAGTCCTTGATTGGATTAAGGGATCTTACAAATGAAAGCTTGCATTACTCTTTCTCTATCTCTTAGTCTGTCTCTAAATGATTTGTATCTAATATGTGTTATATCCTCTAAAAGTGGAGACAAAGACCGATGAGCAGGTGAAAACAAAAAGGTACAGAGGATTTTTAATCACAGATGAAAATAGTTGTCTGATGAATATCTCTACTCACTGCTTATCAATAATTATTTACATAAAAATTAGTCAAGATATAAGATGTTATAAAGAATGAATGATAATCTGTTTAAAGACTATTTCCCTTGTGGGAAGGGGGTGGTGGTAGGAGCGTTGGCGGGCAGGTGGACTGTGCAGCGGTGGTAGCTAGGGTGCTACCTCCTCTCGGTGATACTGGTAGCTGGACTCATAGTGGTGGGCTGGTAGCCAGAGGGGAAAGTCGTGTTTGGTAGGCTTAGGTGATAAGTAACTTAATTATCGTGTAATAAAGTTATTTCCTCTCTCTCTCTCTCTCTCTCTCTCTCTCTCTCTCTCTCTCTCTCTCTCTCTCTCTCTCTCTCTCTCTCTCTCTCTCCCTCCCTCTCCAATTTGACATAACAGACTAGGCATTGAGGAGGGGATGTTCTTATCAACAGCTCACCCAGCCAGTCTATGTGTAGTAATGGGCTTGAGCAGAGGCATATTTTACAACATGTGTGAAGTATATATAATGTTATTTATTTATTTACATGTCAAGCGTGAATTACTAGATTAGTCAAAACAAGGAAAAAAACAAGATGCGAGGTTATATCTGATGTCAACATTATTGTAGTAATAAAGGATGATCAGGGAGTGATCAAGCGAGAGCAGGATGCCAGTGCACTGGTGGTGGTGGTAGCTATGATGTTAGCAGGTGGGGGTAGGCGAGGGTATTCATGTTTCCCAGAGTAACTGTGGTAGTAGTGAGCTGATAGGCGCAGTAAAGTTTGTCCTCTCCTTGCTACTGAAGTGAGTGGAAATGTGAAGGGACGATTGCAGTCTCCAGTGAGTGAGTGAATATGATATATGTAGGTTTTCTTATTTACTAAATCACATTTTGTACTTTTTTCCTCACATTTTTTAACCTGATACATCTCACCTGACAAAGATCTTCATATATTCATCATCTACTTTCACTAATTCATCCTTTTCTCTATACACTCTATTTCATATGAACTATTTTGCTTTTTTAGTAGCATTCCTAACTAGATACTTACCACTACTTCTCATTTTTACTCTTCAGCCTTGCACACTAGTGCTTATTCAGTCTATGGGCTTTGCTCACTAGTTCTTATTTATGCCAAAGTCTTTGCACACTTCTTCTCCTTTTAATCTACAGTTTGTGAACACCATTTTGAAAAGAAAAACAAGTCAACACAAATTTAGTCTATGGGATTTACACACTAGTACACATTTAAGTCTATGGGCATTGCGCAACCTTTTTCATTTTAGGCCACGGTTTGCACATAGTATAACAAAATTTTTTTTTTTTGTTATTAACGCATTTAGGTACATCTGCATTGTGCACAGTCGTGTCATAGGCAGCGTAGGGGACGGACGTCTGAGGGTCCTCCCCTGCGTTTGCACTCGTTATCGGGGGTGTAATTGTACCTCCGACAGTTACGAAGCCTAATAACCAATCTGGGACACACATACACACCAGGTGTGTCTGAAACTTGGTTATCACCTGCACTAGTGAATTACAAGTGGCATTTGTAGCTGTGTTGTTGACCAGCGAGGGGAGGCTGTTGATCAGGCCTCAAGCGTCCCCTCCTCACTCGCCTGTGGGGCCTAAACCACACGTGTATCAGGTACACGACAATAGCTCTTGCGTCATACTACCGCTGAGCCGTGTTTGCCTTGTTCTTCGATCGAAGACGTTAGTGACCACGAAACAATGCAGCCTCAGTTCAGTGGAGATACTTTGAGTCATGCCTTAACTCTCCCAATTCTACATTAGTTGATGTGAAATAGTGCTGTGACGATTGAGTGTGGTTAGAAACTTTAATTACAAAACTGTGTGAATATACAAAGTGTAAGGGCACTGGTGTGGCACGCTCTGTTAGGCCTAGCACCTCGCCCGGCCAGGGAATGAGGATATTATGCCAGGAACGCCTTCATGATCAACATGCTTCTTGCACATCTCTCCGCCAGCTCTCAAGTACTACGGTTTGTTGCCTGTGTATGTCAAGTTTTTGTCGAGTGTTAAGTATCTGTTAAGCAGATACTTATGCATGTGTGCCACCAACTTCAAATCTTTGCGCGCCAACCTGCAAGGTGCGCTGTGACCTTGAAAATAGTAGAGCCTCATATATGCAGGCTGGCCGATTTATTTCTGCTGATCTTGTTTGATGGTTGGCGGCCCCTTCCACCCTGTGAATAGGCCATTTGTTGATGTGCTGCTTTGTGGTTCACTGTGGAGCGAGTGTACCATAATACTCTGCATATAGGTGTTGTGTCTTTAACGCCATGGCAACTGCCCCGGATAAGGTGCCAGGCAGCACATCGCCGTTGCCAGATAGTGACTTTGTGGACCCATCGCACACTCATCAATTGTTTTCTAAAGATGGTGCCACCTCCTCAGTGGTGACCCACGACACATCAGAAGGCGGTGCAGATGATGGGGGATTCACGTTGCAAATGAGTAGAAGTCAGCGCCGTAAGCAGTTCAAAAAGGCACGATCAAACCCACCAAATTCGGCTGCTGCCAGACATGTACGGCTAGATTTTCCTCTGGGAACCACAATAGAGAGAAAAGTGCAGTGGTTTTGTGAAGCCTCTGAGGCACATTATGATAAGGTCATTAGGTTACCTAGAGATGAAAGTGACTATGTCTTCGTTACAAACGACAGTACTTTTGTAAATGTGTTGGTAAACACAGAGTATGCAGGCATTAAAATGAAAAATGCAGCACCTAGGCGTCCAAAAGTAAGCATTGTCATATTCAATGTTAATAAACTCATTAAGCCTGAATATCTTTGTGATGAAAATATTGTAAACTCTAAACGTCTGAGAAATGGCCTCATAGCTGCCACATGGAAAGGTGCCACGCCTATACCGGACAGAATTTACTCTAGAGCAGCTTTAGGTCGGCACTATAACATTGCCCTCTACAACCCTCCCCCTCGTAGGTGTTATAAGTGTCAACGATGGGGACGTCACGTGGCCAGGTACTGCACAAGCAAAAACTTTTTTTGTGCCGTGTGTGGTGAACCTCATAAATCTGAGATGTGTTTTAAACTCATAAAGGAACTGCAGTCAGTAAGTGAAAAATGCATAAACTGTGACAGGAGCGGTGTTCAAGCCTGGCACCTTGACTGTGTCAAGCGACCAGCTGCTTACGGCCAGGTGCCCGGCCCCGCCCACCCGGGAGGACGGTTGCCAGGTACAGCTGCCGGCTCTAATTCCTGTGCAGAGCCACCAGGACGTAGTGTTCGTAGCAGCTGGATACCAAATACTTCACCATCTGCCAAGCACCAAGTGCACCACGGGGCCAGACGACAGGTGTCTGTTCAACCTGCGCCTGCCCGTCAGGTGCCAGGAACCTGTTTCCCGGAGGTGTTGACACAACACTCGCCATACCCTTCAAACCACCATGTAGAGCAGTTGCCAAATGCTGCAATCAGTCCCACTCGCTGTTCAGAGCCATCTGGAGGTGATGTTCGCTCCAGCTGGCTGCCAAACTCACCACCTGATAATTATGAAGTGCACAAGGGGACCGGTGCCAGACCGAAGACTCCTGCCATCATCCCAGCTCCCCCACAAGAACCAGGTGCTGCATCTTCTGCCAGTTGTGGGCTTCCCCTGATGTAGAGTGGCCACTTCCTGGTTCTGGGATAATGTCACCTACTGTGAGACCACCATCCATCCACAGCTGGACCCCACAGTCAACTGGAAGTGGGGGATAAGGAACTGGATCAAAATGAGACAGATCGCAACCTCAGCCTCCCTACCACCTCGCCCTTGGGTTGCTCCACTGTTCAAGCAGTGGTTGCCCTTCGTGACCGGTTGCAGGAACACCAGCAGCAAACGGAGCGGCTGCAAGAGCAACTCCACATGAGAAAAAATCCACCAGCGATATTTTACGATGCTCACGTGTATGAGGGGACTTGTAAGCAATGACTGCCAAACTTCCCTTCCACCCCTGAACCCTCCAAACATGTGTTCGCTTGCCCATCAGGGGAAACTTCTAGTGATCTTGAAACCTTGTGTAGTGGAGCCCTTCCACGCAGGTTAACTGCCAGCGTTGTGCTAATTTGTTAAAAACGACTCAATAGCTGGAATGACCGACAAATTGTACTAGACCATTGGAGACAAATGTGTGACATTGGTAAAAAACTAAAAAAAGGTTCTGGACTTATACCGTAGTGCAATAGATAATATGTATATAGATAACATATATTAAGTGGAAATAATATATCAATATATAATGCTGACTTTAAATGCACAATTAACTA
>WNGS01165731.1:31514-56584 GCA_020271785.1 Procambarus virginalis | reverse complement strand
GTCGTTCCTGTTCCTCTTCACCACCTTCCTCTTTCTGTCCGTTTGTCTCGCTTACAAGATTCTCTTTCGGTTCGTCTTATTAATGTTTCTCCTCGTATTGTTCCCTCCTTGTCCCCGTGGAGAGTCCCCCTTCCCACATTTTGTACTTCTCTGACCCGCATCACTAAAGCTTTTACCCCTCCTACAGTTCTGAAACGCCTCTTCCTTGAGCACTTTTCTTCTCACTCCCACTCTGTTCCTATCTTCACCGATGGGTCTAAGTCTGCTGACGGTGTGGGCTACTCTGTTGTTTTTCCTGACCACACTTATATGTGTCGCCTTCCTCCGGAGGCTAGCATCTTCACAGCAGAATTCTATGCTATTCTTTATGCTCTTCGTCTCCTGCTTTCCCGGGGGCAGTCCTCCTTCGTGGTAGTAGTTGACTCTCGTAGTGCCTTCATGGCTTTGGGGTCCTTTAATCCAGTCCACCCTGTGGTCATCGAGATTCAACATTGGCTGTTTCTTATCTCCAGCAAATTTAAGTCGGTTGCGTTTTGCTGGGTTCCCAGCCATGTTGGTGTCTCTTTAAATGAGCGTGCGGATACTGCTGCTAAGGACGCTATCCGCACTTGTCCCATCTCCCATAAAGGTGTTCATTATTCCGACTTTTACCCAGTTATTCATGCCTCCATCCTTGCCCGTTGGCAGCGTTGTTGGTCTTCTGTTTTTGGTAACAAACTGCATGCTCTCAAGAGTCATGTGTCCCAGTGGCCTTCCTCCTGCCACCGTAACCGATGGTGGGAAACGGCTCTGGCTAGATTACGTCTTGGCCATACCCGTTTAACTCACGGTCATTTAAAGGAGCTGAACCTCACATCCCTGGAAAACAGAAGAGTAAGGGGAGACATGATAACCACCTAAAAAAAATTCTCACGGGAATTGACAGGGTGGACAAAGACAAACTCTTCAGCATGGGTGGGACATGAACAAGGGGACACAGGTGGAAACTTAGTACCCAGATGAACCACAGAGACGTTAGAAAGAATTTTTTCAGTGTCAGAGTAGTTAATAAATGGAATGCACTAGGAAGTGATGTGGTGTAGGCTGACTCCATACACAGTTTCAAATGTAGATATGATAGAGCCCAGTAGGCTCAGGAATCTGTACACCAGTCGATTGACAGTTGAGAGGTGGGCCCAAAGAGCCAAAGCTCAACCCCCGCAAGCACAATTAGGTGAGTACACCCCAGGAAGCAGCCCGTTCCATCCACCTCTCCTAGTGGAGGAAGCTGAGGTGTAGTCACCGAATATAACCAAGCGAATTGCGAATAGTCGACATGGGAGACATCTGTCCACGAGGCTAACCATAGCCCGTGCTTCTTGCCCCGCCCCTGTGCCAGGTAAGTTACGGGCTCACCATAGCCCGTGCTACTTGTAACTTGTTCCGAGTAGCTGAATCTATAACAACAACAACGAATAGTCGACAGTACAATTTCCAGTCAAGAATGTAGCACTCGACGTATGCAGTTCTAATCGACCCCAAGACGCTACAGCTTCGACACAGAACAGACAGCAGACCAGGACCACATCCAGCTACAACGCTCTCCCACATAGAGCTCCGCAACTCCGGCCTCACTCAGCTCTCTGCTCTGCTCCAAGCTCTGTCTCAACGTCTACGACACTGCTGTATCCAGGACTACTAAATAAATATGAAAACCCACTAAATACTGTATATCTAATCTACTAATCAACCAGTTTAAAATTAAAACTAAACACTACCTAATAAATTCCCTGTAACCTACCTTACCCCTCTATTGTCAACCCATGTCTGTTATTGTTTTAAACAACGCTGTTTGTCGACCTATTGTATTTGTGCTGCTTTTTCAGTCATGTTCCCCCTTTTTTTTTCTTCATTTGTATTTGTTTTCAACTCATTTTATTCTTTATGCTCAATTAGTACTAAGTTATAGATATTGATGTTTTTCCTGCCCGAAACGCATTGCGTAATAGTGGCTTTAGGCATTGTATGTACTAGCTTTATCTATAAATCTATCCATTAATGTAACTTCCCTTGTATGCATGTATCTTTCCTGAATAAACATATTTATTTATTTATTTATTTATTTATTTATTTATTTATTTATTTATTTATTTACTCAGCAACGTGACATAATCGTACGTTACAGCCTGAAAACATTGTAGGGTCTTTGGCCTGAAGACATTGTAAGGTCTGTGGCCTGAAGAGATTGTAGGGTCTGTGGCCTGAAGACATTGTAGGGTCTGTGGCCTGAAGACATTGTAGGGTCTGTGGCTTGAAGACATTGTAGGGTCTTTGGCCTGAAGACATTGTAAGGTCTGTGGCCTGAAGACATTGTAGGGTCTGTGGCCTGAAGACATTGTAGGGTCTGTGGCCTGAAGAGATTGTAGGGTCTGTGGCTTGAAGACATTGTAGGATCTGTGGCCTGAAGACATTGTAGGATCTGTGGCCTGAAGAGATTGTAGGGTCTGTGGCCTGAAGACATTGTAGGGTCTGTGGCTTGAAGACATTGTAGGATCTGTGGCCTGAAGACATTGTAGGGTCTGTGGCCTGAAGACATTGTAGGGTCTGTGGCCTGAAGACATTGTAGGGTCCGTGGCCTGAAGACATTGTAGGGTCTGTGGCTTGAAGACATTGTAGGGTCCGTGGCCTGAAGACATTGTAGGGTCTGTGGCCTGAAGACATTGTAGGGTCTGTGGCCTGAAGACATTGTAGGGTCCGTGGCCTGAAGACATTGTAGGGTCTGTGGCCTGAAGACATTGTAGGGTCTGTGGCCTGAAGACATTGTAGGGTCTGTGGCTTGAAGACATTGTAGGGTCCGTGGCCTGAAGATATTGTAGGATCTGTGGCCTGAAGACATTGTAGGGTCTGTGGCCTGAAGACATTGTAGGGTCTGTGGCCTGAAGACATTGTAGGGTCTGTACTCACCTAATTGTGCTTGCGGGGGTTGAGCTTTGGCTCTTTGGTCCCGCCTCTCAACTGTCAATCAACAGGTGTACAGATTCCTGAGCCTACTGGGCTCTATCATATCTACACCTGAAACTGTGTATGGAGTCAGCCTCCACCACATCACTGCCTAATGCATTCCATTTATTAACTACTCTGACACTGAAAAAATTCTTTCTAACGTCTCTGTGGCTCATCTGGGTACTAAGTTTCCACCTGTGTCCCCTTGTTCGTGTCCCACCCGTGGTGAAGAGTTTGTCTTTGTCCGCCCTGTCAATTCCCCTGAGAATTTTGTAGGTGGTTATCATGTCTCCCCTTACTCTTCTGTTTTCCAGGGATGTGAGGTTCAGCTCCTTTAGCCTTTCCTCGTAGCTCAATCCTCTCAGTTCCGGGACGAGCCTGGTGGCATACCGCTGAATCTTCTCTAACTTTGTCTTGTGTTTAACTAGGTATGGACTCCAGGCTGGAGCTGCATACTCCAGGATTGGTCTTACATAAGTGGTATACAGGGTTCTGAAAGATTCCTTACACAAATTTCTAAAGGCAGTTCTTATGTTGGCCAGTCTAGCATATGCCGCTGATGATATTCTTTTGATGTGGGCTTCTGGGGACAGGTTCGGTGTGATATCAACCCCCAGATCTTTCTCTCTATTTGACTCTTGCAGGATTTCCCCTCCCAAATGATACCTTGTGTTCAGCCTCCTGCTCCCTTCTCCTAATTTCATCACCTTACACTTTCCCGAGTTGAACTTTAGCAGCCATTTTCTAGACCATTCCTCCAGTTTATCCAGGTCATCCTGTAGTCTCTGTCTATCTTCATCCGTCTTGATTCTTCTCATAATTTTTGCATCATCAGCAAACATTGAGAGGAATGAGTCTATACCCTCCGGAAGATCGTTCACATATATTAGAAACAGGATGGGTCCAAGTACTGAGCCCTGTGGGACTCCGCTGGTGACATCTCGCCACTCTGATGTCTCCCCCCTCACCGTTACTCGCTGTTTCCTGTTGCTTAAGTACTCCCTTATCCACTGGAGCACCTTCCCTTTTACTCCTGCCTGTTGCTCCAACTTTTTTAACAGCCTTTTGTGCGGTACTGTGTCAAAGGCTTTTTGGCAATCCAGGAAAATGCAGTCGGCCCACCCTTCTCTTTCCTGCCTAATTTTTGTTGCTTGGTCATAAAATTCTATTAAACCTGTGAGGCACGATTTACCATCCCTGAACCCATGTTGGTGGTGCGTTACAAAGTTATTTCCCTCTAGATGCTCTACGAGCCTTTTCCTCACGATCTTCTCCATTACCTTGCATGGTATACAAGTTAAGGAAACTGGCCTGTAATTCAGTGCCTCTTGCCTGTCACCCTTTTTGTATATTGGGACCACGTTAGCTGTCTTCCAACTTTCTGGTAAGTCTCCTGTTTCCAGTGACCTGTTATACACCATAGAGAGTGGCACACTTAGTGCTTCTGCACCTTCCTTTAGTATCCATGGTGAGATTCTGTCAGGCCCAACAGCCTTTGTCACATCCAGCTCCAGCAGACACCTTTTGACCTCATCACTGGTGAGGTCAAATTCCTCCAAGGTTGCTTGGTTTGCCACCTCCTCATTTAGTGCAGGGGCTTCTCCTTGTTCTATTGTGAAGACCTCCTGGAATCTCTTGTTGAGTTCTTCACACACCTCCTTGTCATTCTCTGTGTATCTGTTCTCCGCTTTTCGCAGCTTCATCACTTGTTCTTTCACTGCTGTTTTCCTCCTGATGTGGCTGTGGAGCAGCTTTGGTTGGGTCTTGGCTTTACTCGCGATGTCATTTTCAAACTGTCTCTCTGCTTCTCTCCTCACTCTGAGGTACTCATTTCTGGCCCTCTGGTATCTCTCCCTGCTCTCTGGTGTTCTGTTATTTCTGTAATTTCTCCATGTTCTTTTACTCAGTTGCTTCGCTACCTTGCATTCCTGGTTGAACCATGGGTTTTCTGTTGTTTTTCGTTTTTCTCCTTTTGGACAGGGATAAACCTGTCTGCAGCTTCCTGGCACTTCTGGGTGACAAAATCCATCATGACCTGCACATTCTTGTCTCTAAGTTCTGTTTCCCATGGTATTCCTCTGAGGAAGCTCCTCATCTCTTCATATTTTCCTCTTCGGTAATTCAGTCTTTTTCCCTCCACTCCCATCCTTGGATAGGTTATCCCTACCTCCACCAAGTACTCAAAGGTCAGTACACTGTGGTCACTCATTCCTATGGGGGCTTCCACTTTGACTTCCCTTATTTCTGACTCATTCAGGGTGAATATCAAGTCGAGTCTAGCTGGTTCATCATTGCCTCTCACTCTTGTGGGTTCCTTGACATGCTGGCTCAGAAAATTCCTTGTTGCCACTTCCAAGAGTTTAGCTCTCCACGTATCTGCACCACCATGTGGGTCCCCATTCTCCCAGTCTATCTTTCCATGGTTGAAATCGCCCATGATTAAGAGTCTGGAGCCATTCCTGCAGGCAACTGAAGCTGCTCTCTCTATTATATTAATGGTTGCCATGTTGTTCCTATCAAACTCCTGTCTTGGTCTTCTGTCATTTAGGGGAGGGTTGTATATGACTGCCACTATTATCTTAGGTCCACCCATTGTTATAGTTCCTGTTATGTAATCTCTGAATCCGTCACAGCCCGGAATTTCCATCTCATCAAAACTCCAGTCCTTCCTTATCAGCAGGGCCACTCTTCCGCCTCCTCTCCCTCCCTCTCTTTCCTTACTATATAGTAGTCCTTTGGAAACACAGCATCTGTTATGACTCCTGACAATTTTGTTTCTGTTAGTCCTATTACATCAGGGTTTTCTTTTTTAGACCCTTTCTGCCAGTTCACTTGCTTTATTGGTAATCCCATCAATGTTTGAGTACATTACCTTGAAGCTCACTTTTTTATATCCAAATTCACCCGCACTCCCCAAAAGTGTAGGAAGTTGTTCTATGGTCATTACTACTTGGTAGGCTCCTCCTCCTGTGAGGTAGTTTCCAGGGGTTCAAGGGGAGGTGGAGTGGGGATGGAGGGCTTAGGTCTTCCTCAGGCCTGCTTGGGGCAGGAAGAAGTCCTGGGGGTGAGGGAGCAGGGATTGCTTGGGGAAAGGGCACGCCCTCCTGCAGTGTAGTTGACAGGGGTTTGGAGGGAGATGGAGTGGGGGATAGAGGGCTTTGGTCTTGCTCAGGCCTGCTTAGTGGTGTAGTGGTGTACACTAGTAGAAGTGGAGTGGTGTACTATCAGTGGTTTGGTAGTAGTGGTGTACTATTAGTGGTGTTGTAGTAGTGGTGTACTAGTAGTGGTTTGGTAGTAGTGGTGTACTAGTAGTAGTGTGGTAGTAGTGGTGTGGTAGTAGTGATGTACTAGTAGTGGTGTGGTAGTAGTGTACTAGTAGTGGTGTGGTAGTAGTGGTGTACTAGTAGTGGTGTGGTAGTAGTGGTGTGGTAGTAGTGGTGTACTAGTAGTGGTTTACTAGTAGTAGTGGTGTACTAGTAGTGGCGTACTAGTAGTGGTGTACTAGTAGTGGTGTACAAGTAGTGGTGTGGCAGTAGTGGTGTACTAGTAGTGGTGTGGTAGTAGTGGTGTACTAGTAGTGGTGTACTAGTAGTGGTGTACTAGCAATAGTGTACTAGTAGTGGTGTGGTAGTACTGGTGTGGTAGTAGTGGTGTACTATTAGTGGTGTACTGGAAGTGGTGTACTAGTAGTGGTGTGGTAGTAGTGGTGTACTAGTAGTGGTGTGGTAGTAGTGGTGTACTAGTAGTGGTGTGGTAGTAGTGGTGTGGTAGTAGTGGTGTGGTAGTAGTGGTGTACTAGTAGTGGTTTACTAGTAGTAGTGGTGTACTAGTAGTGGCGTACTAGTAGTGGTGTACTAGTAGTGGTGTACTAGTAGTGGTTTACTAGTAGTAGTGGTGTACTAGTAGTGGTGTGGTAGTAGTGGTGTACTAGTAGTGGTGTGGTAGTAGTGGTGTAGAAGTAGTGGTGTGGTAGTAGTGATGTACTAGTAGTGGTGTTCTAGTAGTGGTGTGGTAGTAGTGGTGAACTAGTAGTGTACTAGTAGTGGTGTGGTAGTAGTGGTGTACTAGTAGTGTACTAGTAGTGGTGTGTTAGTAGTGGTGTGGTAGTAGTGGTGTACTAGTAGTGGTGTGGTAGAAGTGGTGTACTAGTAGTGGTGTACTAGTAGTGTACTAGTAGTGGTGTGTTAGTAGTGGTGGACTAGTAGTGGTGTACTAGTAGTGGTGATCTAGTAGTGGTGTGGTAGTAGTGGTGGTGTACTAGTAGTGGTGTGGTAGTAGTGGTGTACTAGTTGTGGTGTGGTAGTAGTGGTGTACTAGTTGTGGTGTGGTAGTAGTGGTGTACTAGTAGTGGTGTACTAGTAGTGGTGTGGCAGTAGTGGTGTACTAGTAGTAGTGTGGTAGTAGTGGTGTACTAGTTGTGGTGTGGTAGTAGTGGTGTACTAGTAGTGGTGTGGTAGAAGTGGTGTACTAGTTGTGGTGTACTAGTAGTGGTGTGGTAGTAGTGGTGTACTAGTAGTGGTGTGGTAGAAGTGGTGTACTAGTTGTGGTGTGGTAGTAGTGGTGTACTAGTAGTGGTGTGGTAGTAGTGGTGTACTAGTAGTGGCGTGGTAGTAGTGGTGTACTAGTTGTGGTGTACTAGTAGTGGTGTACTAGTAGTGGTGTGGTAGTAGTGGTGTACTAGTAGTGGTGTACTAGTAGTGGTGTACTAGTAGTGGTGTACTAGTAGTGGTGTGGTAGTAATGGTGTACTAGTAGTGGTGTGGTAGTAGTGGTGTACTAGTTGTGGTGTACTAGTAGTGGTGTACTAGTAGTGGTGTACTAGTAGTGGTGTGGTAGTAGTGGTGTACTAGTAGTGGTGTGGTAGTAGTGGTGTGGTAGTAGTGGTGTACTAGTAGTGGTGTGGTAGTAGTGGTGTACTAGTTGTGGTGTACTAGTAGTGGTGTACTAGTAGTGTGTGGTAGTAGTGGTGTACTAGTAGTGGTGTGGTAGTAGTGGTGTGGTAGTAGTGGTGTACAAGTAGTGGTGTACTAGTTGTGGTGTACTAGTAGTGGTGTACTAGTAGTGGTGTGGTAGTAGTGGTGTGGTAGTAGTGGTGTACTAGTAGTGGTGTGGTAGTAGTGGTGTGGTAGTAGTGGTGTACTAGTAGTGGTAGTAGTGTGGTAGTAGTGGTGTACTAGTTGTGGTGTGCTAGTAGTGGTGTACTAGTAGTGGTGTACTAGTAGTAGTGTACTAGTAGTGGTGTACTAGTAGTGGTGTACTAGTAGTGGTGTACTAGTAGTGGTGTACTAGTAGTGGTGTACTAGTAGTGGTATAGTAGTGGTGTGGTAGTAGTGGTGTACTGGTAGTGTACTAGTAGTGGTGTACTAGTAGTGGTGTATAAGTAGTGGTGTGGTAGTAGTGGTGAATTAGTAGTGGTGTGGTAGTAGTGGTGTACTAGTAGTGGTGTGGTAGTAGTGGTGTACTAGTAGTGGTGTACTAGTAGTGGTGTGGTAGTAGTGGTGTACTAGTAGTGGTGTGGTAGTAGTGGTGTACTAGTAGTAGTGTACTAGTAGTGGTGTGGTAGTAGTGGTGTACTAGTAGTGGTGTGGTAGTAGTGGTGTACTAGTAGTGGTGTGGTAGTAGTGGTGTACTAGTAGTGATGTACTAGTAGTGGTGAACTAGTAGTGATGTACTAGTAGTGGTGTACTAGTAGTGGTGTTCTAGTAGTGGTGTACTAGTATTGGTGTGGTAGTAGTGGTGTACTAGTAGTGGTGTGGTAGTAGTGGTGTACCAGTTGTGGAATAGTAGTTGTGGTGTACTAGCAGAGGTGTGGTAGTAGTGGTGTTCTAGTAGTGGTTTACTAGTAGTAGTGTACTAGTAGTGGTGTGGTAGAAGTGGTGTACTAGTAGTGGTGTGGTAGTAGTGGTGCACTAGTAGTGGTGTACTAGTAGTGGTGTGGTAGAAGTGGTGTACTATTTGTGGTGTGGTAGTAGTGGTGTACTAGTAGTGGCGTGGTAGTAGTGGTGTACTAGTTGTGGTGTACTAGTAGTGGTGTACTAGTAGTGGTGTGGTAGTAGTGGTGTACTAGTAGTGGTGTACTAGTAGTAGAGTACTAGTAGTGGTGTGGTAGTAGTGGTGTGGTAGTAGTGGTGTACTAGTAGTGGTGTGGTAGTAGTGGTGTGGTTGTAGTGGTGTACTATTAGTGGTAGTAGTTGTGTGGTAGTAGTGGTGTACTAGTTGTGGTGTGCTAGTAGTGGTGTACTAGTAGTGGTGTACTAGTAGTGGTGTACTTGTTGGGAAGAAAGCTTACTCTCTATTTATTGATTGATGTTTAATTATTAGATTCATTTAAATTAATCGAAGGACCACCCTATTTTTACTGAAAAGGGAAACAGATAAAGGAATCGTAGATAAGGACTGAAATACCAGTGCCTATGGATAATGGAACTATTAAGAGTTATTCTTCAAATCTTAACGGACTGTATATTAAATTAATGTTCGAGAATAAACTTTCCGTCCTTCACAAAATGTGGGGTTAATACCAGAGGTAAAATACTCCCAGTACGCTTCATCGAGGCTGGTTCTTCCTCGAATAAAATTAGTAATTCTTACTAAGTTATATACAAATAAACATTAGATAAATTGGTTAGTAACAAGAATATTATATGATGGTTAAATAAGAAATCATTCTTATTTAAATTTCATGAGGCTATCAAATTGTACTACATGTCTCAAGCCATATAAACGAAATATTCTTGACCGGTGATTAATTATCAACATCACTTAATGAAAGAGAAATAACTGGAAAAGAATTCAGCTGCTTAGCTGTGATAGTAAATGGAGAGGTAGAGGTGTGATGGCGTCGTCTGGTACTTGCTGCGAGCGTGGCGTCGGAAGTGAGAGGAACACGGCCGCTTTCAACACAAGCTGAAATTCCAATTAAATGTACCAAATGTTTACAACAAATATCCTGTGTCATCACAATTCAATAGAAGGAATAGAATTAATTCCTTGTGGACGTACTTGTGGTTTGGGGAGGTCATGCGGCGTAACGATGGACAGTGCACAGTAAAAATTATACAGAGATCTCATAATATAATTAATACTAGAACACTTAACCTGCTGGCTGTCCACCATAGCAATCCTAAAATTGCTACTGGAGCAATTGCATGCTCCTAGGCTGATTAACTGCAATGGTCTATCGTAGAATTGATGAAAATTCGACTCTCCTTGGACGCACGTTGTACTTTGATGGCGTCACGCTCTCCAGTTCAAGCGCAAGTGGCGTGTCCACGCCTCCTTCCCTCAACCCTCCTCACGCATTCGCAATAGAATTTAATAACGGGTAGAAGATTCTTTTCGCGTAATAACTTTACGGAATGCGTTAATGAGAACAGGGTTGCAATTGTAGGGAATTTAATAATATCTATATTCTCGTTAAATGGTGTTAATCGAGAAATGGAGAGAATTTCTATTTCCTCCATAGCGTTCATATGTAACAGATAAAACTGTTGTTTAGTGATAATCTTAGTTAATAACTCTCGGTTGTTGGATCATTAGGAGTTATATTATCCGTAGTTATTTATCGTACGGAATACTAATAAAATTAGAGAACCACATTCAATTCTCTAACATATTGGTAATAAATATGTTTAGATAGACATTATCTGACGCAATCCTGCCTCTCGATGTCGTGAGAATTTCAGTAATAAATGCTCAGATAAAGAAATATTAATTTATGTTAGCACTACAGTTAGTAGAGTTAATAGTTACTGTACGTAGCATACAATAGTGACGTATTATGATACAATAGTAATGTATCAGTGTTGAAATTTCCAACAGTACTAGTAGTTCTTTTATAATTATTATTATTTTCTACCACAGACATGGCCACACATTTATAATGCTAACCAGCATATATACATTTTCTTCTGTCCTCCATGGACAGGGTTAGTGATGTGTTAAACATATAGTTCAAGGGTTTATTGAACAATCAACCACAGAAGGTGATTCGGTGCTTTTAAAATGCTAAGCTAACCTACATACGTAAATACAGATACACAGATTTACGTATGCCTTACATAAAGTGTTCGATGTGTCATTAATGTGCATTTACAAAGGTGAAATGTAATTCTGATCAGCTTCCATATATACTTTATACACATACATATACATACACACACACACACACATATACGTACATATACATATATGCATACATGTATACCACACACATGCATTCACATACATTTGTCTCTTTTACTCTGACGGGGTGAGATAGCTGATAGAGAAACTAGTGTGCAATTAAGCACTTTATCACGAAGGTGATTAAGGTGCTTTACAAGCTCAGGTTATATAGTTACATCACATACATACATTGTATAATTGATACATTACATGGTTAATCTTGGGTACAAGTCCAATATATCATCAAGTGTTCCAGTACTCATATAGTAATTAATTACACAGTTCAGCATACCTTAGTCCAAGAGGGCGAAAGTCAGTCAATATGGGACATTCTACAATATAATGTTCAAGAGAGTGCATGTTTTCTCTTTCACAAAGTTGACACATTGTGTACTCGACATTTGGGGTTTGAGAAAGCTGCCTTGTACGTCTATATCCCAGGCGTATTCTGGCCACTATAACATCACATTGCCGGGTTCTTGTTCTATTAGTCCCATATGTAAATGTCTCCTCACGATATCTATCATAATATTTAATGCTACAACTTTCCAGTCTTTGTGAATTTGTTAGGTCTGTGAGATCTTCATTAGATATTTGTTTAAGCATTCTCTTTGTCACTGCTAATGAAACACCCATATCAATTTCTACCACTGGTTTTCTACAGGCTGTCTTTGCAAGCATATCAACAGTGTCATGCCTTGAGATGCCAACATGTGATGGTATCCATGGGAATTAATTTCAAATCTGTTTTCTTTAGCAGCTAAAACATTCATTCGAATATCACTGACTATTTTCTGGGTGTTACTACTATGTGCGTTCAATGCCAGGAGTGCACTCTGCGAGTCACAGTATATAAGTCCACTGCCTTTGTCTTTTAAAAATTCAGTGGCAAGGTATATGCCTGCAAGTTCGGTTTGAGTTGTACTTGCCCAGTCATTGACGCGCTTCATTGCTGTATGTACGAGAGAAGATTGTTCAAATATATTACATGCACATCCGGTACATCGTCCACCTTCTTCTACAGAGCCGTCGGTAGAGCACTGATACACATCGTTACCCATACTCTGAGTACTTTCAGTAATGCTTTTCAGAGTTAACTGTTTTAATAATGTAGAGTGCACACTATCTTTCTTGGGTGCATTTACAAAATTAACTGATAGATCCAGTTATCCCATGGAGTAATTGGATGATTAATTATTAATTGAGTTTGGTACATATTTAATATTTTGATGGAGTTGGCTACCTTGTAGAACCAAAACATAATCAGATTTCGTTCTTCTTCTATAGACCTCAGGTGAGTGCAGCATATTAGAAAGTTTAGCTTGAAACTTCATGTGTTGTCTAGATCTACTCAACGCCTTCACGCCGAAAACTGTGCTAATAGACAAAATTCTCTCACTTATGGTAGGTAATTTTAACTCTGTTCTCATATTAACTATTCTCGTGGACTTTGGAGCCCCAAGGATGAGACGCATAGCTTCATTTTGCAAGGTTTCAAGAGATTTCAGCTCTTTGTCTGTATACAGTGTGAGATGTAGAGCATTTTAGTCAATCACAGAGCGTATAAATGATACATAAAACATTCCAGCAAGTCTCACGTTGATTCGATGATTGACACCAACAAGGACCCACAAGGGCTTTAATCTTTCCCACAGTCTCCCCTTGAGAGAAGAAAGGTACCCAGGGTCGTTAATTTAAAGGGGACACCAAGGTATCTGTAAGACTCGCAGTTCTCAAGTGCTCGCCCATATATATGATAATTGGGAATTGGGTGGTGGAATACCACATGGAATGAGGGCACGAGTTTTCTGTACAGAGATAGGAGGCCACATTCCTCAGCTCAAGTAGCAAAAGCATCTAGCAGAACTTGCATTCTAGGCTCGGAGGCAGCCTGTAAACATATATCATCAGCATAACAAATGACAATGTCTCATTATTAGTACTAGTAGTGGGTGTACTAGTTGTGGTGTACTAGTGGTGGTGTGGGTAGTAGTGGTATACTAGTGGTGTACTAGTGGTGGGTGTGGCAGTAGTGGTATGGTAGTAGTGTGTGTACTACTAGTGGTGTACTAGTTGTTGGTGTGGTTAGTAGTGGTTGTGTACTAGTTGTGGTGTGGTAGTAGTGGTGTACTAGTAGTACTCACCTAGTTGTACTCACCTAGTTGTGCTTGCGGGGGTTGAGCTCTGGCTCTTTGGTCCCGCCTCTCAACCGTCATTCAACAGGTGTACAGTTTCCTGAGCCTAATTGGCTCTATCATATCTACACTTGAAACTGTGTATGGAGTCAGCCTCCACCACATCGCTTCCGAATGCATTCCATTTGTCAACCACTCTGACACTAAAAAAGTTCTTTCTAATATCTCTGTGGCTCATTTGGGCACTCAGTTTCCACCTGTGTCCCCTAGTGCGTGTGCCCCTTGTGTTAAACAGCCTGTCTTTATCAACCCTGTCGATTCCCCTGAGAATCTTGAATGTGGTGATCATGTCCCCCCTAACTCTTCTGTCTTCCAACGAAGTGAGGTTTAATTCCTGTAGTCGCTCCTCGTAGCTCATACCTCTCAGCTCGGGTACTAGTCTGGTGGCAAACCTTTGAACCTTTTCCAGTTTAGTCTTATGCTTGACTAGATAGGGACTCCATGCTGGAGCCGCATACTCCAGGATTGGTCTGACATATGTGGTATATAATGTTCTGAAAGATTCCTTACACAAGTTTCTAAAGGCCGTTCTTATGTTAGCCAACCTGGCATATGCTGCTGATGTTATCCTCTTGATATGAGCTTCAGGGGACAGGTCTGGCGTGATATCAACCCCCAGGTCTTTCTCTCTCTCTGACTCTTGAAGTATTTCATCTCCCAAATGATACCTTGTATCTGGTCTCCTGCTTCCTACCCCTATCTTCATTACATTACATTTGCTTGGGTTAAACTCTAACAGCCATTTGTTCGACCATTCCTGCAGCTTGTCCAGGTCTTCTTGAAGTCTCAAGCTGTCCTCCTCTGTCTTAATCCTTTTCATAATTTTGGCGTCGTCAGCAAACATTGAGAGGAATGAGTCTATACCCTCTGGGACAGGGGTCTCCAAACTTTTCAATGTAAGGGCCACATTATATATTTCCCATATTTATGCGGGCCGAAGGAATAAAAAATGAAAAAAAAACAAAAAACAAATCAGTGCCAGTAATTTAATTTCCTCTATTTAATACTATTTTACAATAGTATTATTGCTATTTTGTATAACTAAGATAAAGGTATTGTCAAAGTACAGAGAAAAGAATATTGTACAGTGTTTGTGCTCCCTGAAACAGAAGCAGCGAAGCCCCACTCGCCCTCCATCCCCACAATATACAGTTATACACAACTGATTGGTTGTAATGCACAACACATACCTACCAGTACTAGTATCTGTGCGTCACACTATCGAGAGAGAGGAAAACTGACTCGGGCTGAGCGCCACCAGTCAGCAGCCCCAGCTTTGAATAATTCTGCGATGCCATTCGTACGATAATTATTTTTTCAAGGCCACTACACAGGGATTTGTTTGGCGGGCCGGATGAAATTATGTGGCGGGCCGGATGTGGCCCGCGGGCCATAGTTTGGAGACCCCTGCTCTGGGAGATCATTTACGTATATCAGAAACAGGATAGGTCCAAGTACAGAGCCCTGTGGGACTCCACTGGTGACTTCACGCCAGTCTGAGGTCTCACCCCTCACTGTAACTCTCTGCTTCCTATTGCTTAGGTACTCCCTTATCCACTGGAGCGCCCTACCTGTTACTAGTAGTGGTGTACTAGTTGTGGTGTGGTAGCAGTGGTGTACTAGTAGTGGTGTACTAGTAGTGGTGTACTAGTTGTGGTGTACTAGTAGTGGTGTACTAGTTGTGGTGTACTAGTAGTGGTGTACTAGTTGTGGTGTACTAGTAGTGGTGTACTAGTTGTGGTGTACTAGTAGTGGTGTGGTAGTAGTGGTGTACTAGTTGTGGTGTACTAGTAGTGGTGTGGTAGTAGTGGTGTACTAGTTGTGGTGTGGTAGTAGTGGTTGTACTAGTTGTGGTGTGGTAGTAGTGGTGTACTAGTAGTGGTGTGGTAGTAGTGGCGTACTAGTTGTGGTGTGGTAGTAGTGGTGTACTAGTTGTGGTGTGGTAGTAGTGGTGTGGTAGTAGTGGTGTACTAGTAGTGGTGTGGTAGTAGTGGTGTAATAGTTGTGTTGTGGTAGTAGTGGTGTACTAGTAGTGGTGTGGTAGTAGTGGTGTGGTAGTAGTGGTGTACTAGTAGTGGTGTGGTAGTAGTGGTGTGGTAGTAGTGGTGTGGTAGTAGTGGTGTGGTAGTAGTGGTGTGGTAGTAGTGGTGTGGAAGTAGTGGTATACTAGTAGTGGTGCAGTAGTAGTGGTATACTAGTAGTGGTGTACTAGTAGTGGTGTACTAGTTGTGGTGTGGTAGTAGTGGTGTACTAGTTGTGGTGTGGTAGTAGTGGTGTACTAGTTGTGGTGTGGTAGTAGTGGTGTACTAGTAGTGGTGTGGTAGTAGTGGTGTACTAGTTGTGGTGTGGTAGTAGTGGTGTACTAGTTGTGGTGTGGTAGTAGTGGTGTGGTAGTAGTGGTGTACTAGTAGTGGAATACTAGTAGTGGTGTACTAGTAGTGGAGTACTAGTAGTGGTGTACTAGTTGTGGTGTGGTAGTAGTGGTGTACTAGTAGTGGTGGTGTGGTTGTGGTGGTGTGGTAGTAGGGGTGGCGAGTGTGGTTGTGGTGGTGAGTGTGGTTGTGGTGGTGTGGTAGTAGGGGTGGCGAGTGTGGTTGTGGTGGTGAGTGTGGTTGTGGTGGTGTGGTAGTAGTGGTGGTGAGTGTGGTTGTGGTGGTGTGGTAGTGGTGGTGTGGTAGTGGTGGTGGTGAGTGTGGTTGTGGTGGTGAGTGGTGGTGAGTGTGGTAGTAGCAGTGGTGGTGAGTGTGGTTGTGGTGGTGTGGAAGTAGTGGTGTGGTAGTGGTGAGTGTGGTTGTGATGGTGTGGTAGTAGTGGTGGTGTGGTAGTAGTGGTGGTGTGGTAGTTGTGGTGGTGTGGTNGGAACAGGGCGCTCTTGCCTGTCGCAGTTGCTGGACCACTATGATATGGCATTAGATGCTATGGAAGACAAACAAAACGCTGATGTAATTTACACAGATTTTGCAAAAGCTTTGATAAATGTGACCATGGTGTTATTGCCCATAAAATGCGCTCAAAAGGAATTACCGGAAAGTAGGCAGATGGATCTACAATTCCTGACCAACAGAACCCAATGTGTAATAGTCAACAAAATAAAATCCAACCCGTCAACCGTTAAGAGCTCAGTCCCCCAGGGTACTGTGCTTGCTCCAGTACTTTTTCTCATCCTTATATCGGACATAGACAAGAACACAACCTATAGCACTGTATCATCCTTTGCAGATGACACTAGGATCTTCATGAGAGTAGGCAACATAGAGGACACGGCGAACCTCCAGTCAGATGTAGATCAGGTCTTTCTATGGGCTACAGAAAATAATATGGTGTTTAACGAAGACAAGTTCCAGCTCATGCGCTATGGAAAGAATGAAAATATAAAAACTGAAACCACGTACAAAACTCAGGCAAATCATAACATAGAACGAAAAGGCAATGTAAAGGATCTGGGTGTACTCATGTCGGAAGACCTTACCTTTAAAGAACACAATAAAGTAGCCGTCACAACTGCAAGAAAAATGACAGGTTGGATAACAAGAACTTTTCACACTAGAGATGCTATACCGATGATGACACTTTTCAAAACGCTTGTGCTCTCTAGAGTGGAGTACTGCTGCACAATGACAGCCCCTTTCACTGCGGGTGAAATTGCTGACCTGGAGAGCGTGCAGAGATCCTTTACTGCTAGAATCCACTCGGTAAAACATCTAAACTATTGGGACCGACTAAAGAGCCTAAATCTGTATTCCCTTGAGCGCAGGCGGGAGAGATACATAATAATTTACACGTGGAAAATATTAGAGGGGCTGGTCCCAAACCTGCACACAGAAATAACATCACATGAGACCAGAAGACATGGCAGGATGTGCAGAATACCCCCGTTGAAAAGCAGAGGTGCAACTGGTACTCTGAGAGAGAACTCTATCAACATCAGAGGCCCGAGACTGTTCAACACGCTTCCACTACACATAAGGGACATAACTGGCAAACCCCTCACAGTGTTCAAGAGAGAACTGGATAAGCACCTCCAAGGGATACCTGATCAACCAGGCTGTGACTCATACGTCAGGCTGCGAGCAGCCGCGTCCAACAGCCTGGTTGATCAGTCCAGCAACCAGGAGGCCTGGTCGATGACCGGGCCGCGGGGACGATAAGCCCCGGAAGCACCTCAAGGTATCCTCAAGGTAAGGTAAGGTGGTGTGGTAGTAGTGGTGTGGTAGTAGTGGTGTACTAGTTGTGGTGTACTAGTTGTGGTGTGGTAGTAGTGGTGTACTAGTTGTGGTGTACTAGTTGTGGTGTACTAGTTGTGGTGTGGTAGTAGTGGTACTATTTGTGGTGTGGTAGTAGTGGTGTACTAGTAGTGGTGTACTAGTAGTGGTGTACTAGTTGTGGTGTACTAGTTGTGGTGTACTAGTAGTGGTGTGGTAGTAGTGGTGTACTAGTTGTGGTGTACTAGTAGTGGTGTACTAGTAGTGGTGTACTAGTAGTGGTGTACTATTTGTGGTGTACTAGTTGTGGTGTACTAGTTGTGGTGTACTAGTTGTGGTGTACTAGTTGTGGTGTACTAGTTGTGGTGTACTAGTTGTGGTGTACTAGTTGTGGTGTGGTATTAGTGGTATACTAGTTGTGGTGTGGTAGTAGTGGTGTACTAGTTGTGGTGTACTAGTTGTGGTGTGGTAGTTGTGGTGAACTAGTTGTGGTGTACTAGTTGTGGTGTACTAGTTGTGGTGTGGTAGTAGTGGTGTACTAGTAGTGGTGTACTAGTTGTGGTGTACTAGTAGTGGTGTACTAGTTGTGGTGTACTAGTAGTGGTGTACTAGTAGTGGTGTACTAGTAGTGGTGTACTAGTTGTGGTGTACTAGTTGTGGTGTACTAGTTGTGGTGTACTAGTAGTGGTGTACTAGTTGTGGTGTACTATTTGTGGTGTTGTAGTTGTGGTGTACTAGTTGTGGTGTACTAGTTGTGGTGTGGTAGTAGTGGTGTGGTAGTAGTGGTGTACTAGTTGTGGTGTACTAGTTGTGGTGTGGTAGTAGTGGTGTACTAGTTGTGGTGTACTAGTTGTGGTGTACTAGTTGTGGTGTGGTAGTAGTGGTGTACTAGTTGTGGTGTGGTAGTAGTGGTGTACTAGTAGTGGTGTACTAGTAGTGGTGTACTAGTTGTGGTGTACTAGTTGTGGTGTACTAGTAGTGGTGTACTAGTTGTGGTGTACTATTTGTGGTGTGGTAGTAGTGGTGTACTAGTTGTGGTGTGGTAGTTGTGGTGTGGTAGTAGTGGTGTACTAGTTGTGGTGTGGTAGTAGTGGTGTACTAGTAGTGGTGTACTAGTAGTGGTGTACTAGTTGTGGTGTACTAGTTGTGGTGTGGTAGTAATGGTGTACTAGTTGTGGTGAGGTAGTAGTGGTGTACTAGTTGTAGTGTACTAGTTGTGGTGTACTAGTTGTGGTGTACTAGTTGTGGTGTACTAGTAGTGGTGTACTAGTTGTGGTGTACTATTTGTGGTGTGGTAGTTGTGGTGTACTAGTTGTGGTGTACTAGTTGTGGTATGGTAGTAGTGGTGTGGAAGTAGTGGTGTGGTAGTAGTGGTGTACTGGTTGTGGTGTACTAGTTGTGGTGTGGTAGTAGTGGTGTACTAGTTGTGATGTGGTAGTAGTAGTGTACTAGTTGTGGTGTACTAGTTGTGGTGTACTATTTGTGGTGTACTAGTTGTGGTGTACTAGTTGTGGTGTACTAGTTGTGGTGCACTA
This sequence comes from Procambarus virginalis, assembly GCA_020271785.1. Classification (NCBI taxonomy): domain Eukaryota; kingdom Metazoa; phylum Arthropoda; class Malacostraca; order Decapoda; family Cambaridae; genus Procambarus; species Procambarus virginalis. The sequence goes on along the minus strand of WNGS01165731.1, from coordinate 37,505 downwards.
GTTGTGGTGTACTAGTTGTGGTGTACTAGTAGTGGTGTACTAGTTGTGGTGTACTAGTTGTGGTGTACTTGTTGTGGTGTACTAGTTGTGGTGTACTAGTTGTGGTGTACTAGTAGTGGTGTACTAGTTGTGGTGTACTATTTGTGGTGTGGTAGTTGTGGTGTACTAGTTGTGGTGTGGTAGTAGTAGTGTACTAGTTGTGGTGTACTAGTTGTGGTGTACTAGTTGTGGTGCACTAGTTTGGTGTACTAGTTGTGGGTGTACTAGTAGTGGTGTACTAGTTGTGGTGTACTAGTTGTGGTGTACTTTTTGTGGTGTACTAGTTGTGGTGTACTAGTGTGGTGTACTAGTAGTGGTGTACTAGTTGTGGTGTACTATTGTGGTGTGGTAGTTGTGGTGTATTAGTTGTGGTGTACTAGTTGTTGTGGTAGTAGTGGTGTGTAGTAGTGGTGTGGTAGTAGTGGTGTACTAGTTTGGTGTACTAGTTGTGGTGTGGTAGTTGTGTGTACTAGTTGTGGTGTACTAGTTGTGGTGTGGTAGTTGTGGTGTACTAGTTGTAGTGTACTAGTTTGTGTTGTGGTAGTAGTGGTGTGGTAGTAGTGGTGTAACTAGTAGTGGTGTACTAGTTGTTGTGTACTATTTGTTGTGGTAGTTGTGGTGTACTAGTTGTGGTGTACTAGTTGTGGTGTGGTAGTTGTGGTGTACTAGTTGTGGTGTACTAGTTGTGGTGTACTAGTTGTGGTGTACTAGTTGTGGTGTACTAGTTGTGGTGTGGTATTGTGGTGAACTAGTTGTGGTGTACTAGTTGTGGTGTACTAGTTGTGGTGTGGTAGTAGTGGTGTACTAGTAGTGGTGTACTAGTTGTGGTGTACTAGTTGTGGTGTACTAGTTGTGGTGTGGTAGTAGTGGTGTACTAGTTGTGGTGTACTAGTTGTGGTGTACTAGTTGTGGTGTACTAGTAGTGGGTACTAGTAGTGGTGTACTAGTTGTGGTGTACTAGTTGTGGTGTGGTAGTAGTGGTGTACTAGTTGTGGTGTACTAGTAGTGGTGTACTATTTGGTGTACTAGTAGTGGTGTACTAGTTGTGGTGTACTAGTAGTGTGTACTAGTAGTGTGTACTAGTTGTGGTGTACTAGTTGTGGTGTACTAGTTGTGGTGTACTAGTTGTGGTGTACTAGTATGTGGTGTACTATTGTGGTGTACTATTTGGGTGTTGTGTTGTGGTGTACTAGTTGTGGTGTACTAGTTGTGGTGTTGTAGTAGTGTGGGTAGTAGTGGTGTGGTAGTAGTGTGTACTAGTTGTGGTGTACTAGTTGTGGTGTGTAGTAGTGTGTACTAGTTGTGGTGTACTAGTTGTGGTGTACTAGTTGTGGTGTGGTAGTAGTGGTACTATTTGTGGTGTGGTATAGTGTGTACTAGTAGTGGTGTACTAGTTGTGGTACTAGTTGTGGTGTGGTATTAGTGGTATACTAGTTGTGGTGTGGTATAGTGGTGTACTAGTTGTGGTGTACTAGTTGTGGTTGGTAGTTGTGGTGAACTAGTTGTGGTGTACTAGTTGTGTGTACTAGTTGTGGTGTGGTAGTAGTGGTGTACTAGTAGTGGTGTACTAGTGTGTGTACTAGTTGTGGTGTACTAGTTGTGGTGTACTAGTTGTGGTGTGGTAGTAGTGTGTACTTGTTGTGGTGTACTAGTTGTGGTGTACTAGTTGTGNGTGTACTAGTTGTGGTGTACTAGTAGTGGTGTACTAGTATGGTGTACTATTTGTGGTGTACTAGTTGTGGTGTACTAGTTGTGGTGTGATAGTTGTGGTGTACTAGTAGTGGTGTACTAGTTGTGGTGTACTAGTTTGTGGTGTACTAGTTGTGGTGTACTAGTAGTGGTGTACTAGTTGTGTGTACTAGTTGTGGTGTACTAGTAGTGGTGTACTAGTTGTGTGTACTAGTAGTGGTGTACTAGTGGTGTACTAGTAGTGGTGTACTAGTAGTGGTGTACTAGTGTGGTGTACTATTGTGGTGTGGTAGTTGTGGTGTACTAGTTGTGGGTACTAGTTGTGGTGTTGTAGTAGTGGTGTGGTAGTAGTGGTGTGGTAGTAGTGTGTACTAGTTTGGTGTACTAGTTGTGGTGTGGTATAGTGGTGTACTAGTTGTGGTGTACTAGTTGTGGTGTACTAGTTGTGGTGTGGTAGTAGTGGTGTACTAGTTGTGGTGTGGTAGTAGTGGTGTACTAGTAGTGGTGTACTAGTAGTGGTGTACTAGTTGTGGTTACTAGTTGTGGTGTACTAGTATTGGTACTAGGTGGGTGTACTATTTGTGGTGTGGTAGTAGTGGTGTACTAGTTGTGGTGTGTTAGTTTGTGGTGTGGTAGTAGTGGTGTACTGTTGTGTGTGGTAGTAGTGGTGTACTAGTTGTGGTGTACTAGTTGGTGTACTAGTTGTGGTGTGGTAGTAGTGGTGTACTAGTTGTGGTGTGGTAGTAGTGGTGTACTAGTTGTGGTGTACTAGTTGTGGTGTACTAGTTGTGGTGTACTAGTTGTGGTGTACTAGTTGTGGTGTACTAGTTGTGGTGTGGTAGTTGTGGTGTACTAGTTGTGGTATACTAGTTGTGGTGTGGTAGTTGTGGTGAACTAGTTGTGGTGTACTAGTTGTGGTGTACTAGTTGTGGTGTGGTAGTAGTGGTGTACTAGTAGTGGTGTACTAGTTGTGGTGTACTAGTAGTGGTGTACTAGTAGTGGTGTACTAGTTGTGGTGTACTAGTTGTGGTGTACTAGTTGTGGTGTACTAGTTGTGGTGTACTAGTAGTGGTGTACTAGTTGTGGTGTACTAGTTGTGGTGTACTAGTTGTGGTGTACTAGTTGTGGTGTACTAGTTGTGGTGTACTAGTTGTGGTGTACTAGTTGTGGTGTACTAGTTGTGGTGTACTAGTAGTGGTGTACTAGTAGTGGTGTACTAGTAGTGGTGTACTAGTAGTGGTGTACTAGTTGTGGTGTACTAGTTGTGGTGTGGTAGTTGTGGTGTACTAGTTGTGGTGTACTAGTTGTGTGTTGTAGTAGTGGTGTGGTGTAGTGGTGTGGTAGTAGTTGTACTAGTTGTGGTGTACTATTTGTGGTGTACTAGTAGTGGTGTACAAGTTGTGGTGTACTAGTAGTGGTGTACTAGTAGTGGTGTACTAGTAGTGGTGTACTAGTAGTGGTGTACTAGTTGTGGTGTACTAGTTGTGGTGTACTAGTTGTGGTGTACTAGTTGTGGTGTACTAGTAGTGGTGTACTAGTTGTGGTGTACTAGTTGTGGTGTACTAGTTGTGGTGTGGTAGTAGTGGTGTACTAGTTGTGGTGTGGTAGTAGTGGTGTGTAGTAGTGGTGGTGTACTAGTAGTGGTGTACTAGTTGTGGTGTACTAGTTGTGGTGTACTAGTAGTGGTGTACTAGTGTGGTGTACTATTTGTGGTGTGGTAGTAGTGGTGTACTAGTTGTGGTGTGGTAGTTGTGGTGTGGTAGTAGTGGTGCACTAGTTGTGGTGTGGTAGTAGTGGTGTACTAGTAGTGGTGTACTAGTAGTGGTGTACTAGTTGTGGTGTACTAGTTGTGGTGTGGTAGTAGTGGTGTACTAGTTGTGGTGTGGTAGTAGTGGTGTTCTAGTTGTAGTGTACTAGTTGTGGTGTACTAGTTGTGGTGTACTAGTTGTGGTCTACTAGTAGTGGTGTACTAGTTGTGGTGTACTAGTTGTGGTGTACTAGTAGTGGTGTACTAGTTGTGGTGTACTAGTTGTGGTGTACTAGTTGTGGTGTGGTATTTGTGGTGAACTAGTTGTGGTGTACTAGTTGTGGTGTACTAGTTGTGGTGTGGTAGTAGTGGTGTACTAGTTGTGGTGTACTAGTTGTGGTGTACTAGTTGTGGTGTGGTAGTTGTGGTGAACTAGTTGTGGTGTGGTAGTTGTGGTGTACTAGTTGTGGTGTACTAGTTGTGGTGTGGTAGTTGTGGTGAACTAGTTGTGGTGTACTAGTTGTGGTGTACTAGTTGTGGTGTGGTAGTAGTGGTGTACTAGTAGTGGTGTACTAGTTGTGGTGTACTAGTAGTGGTGTACTAGTTGTGGTGTACTAGTTGTGGTGTACTAGTTGTGGTGTACTAGTTGTGGTGTACTAGTTGTGGTGTACTAGTAGTGGTGTACTAGTTGTGGTGTACTAGTAGTGGTGTACTAGTTGTGGTGTACTAGTTGTGGTGTACTAGTTGTGGTGTACTAGTTGTGGTGTACTAGTTGTGGTGTACTAGTAGTGGTGTACTAGTTGTGGTGTACTAGTAGTGGTGTACTAGTAGTGGTGTACTAGTTGTGGTGTACTAGTTGTGGTGTACTAGTTGTGGTGTGATAGTTGTGGTGTACTAGTAGTGGTGTACTAGTTGTGGTGTACTAGTTGTGGTGTACTAGTTGTGGTGTACTAGTAGTGGTGTACTAGTTGTGGTGTACTATTTGTGGTGTACTAGTAGTGGTGTACAAGTTGTGGTGTACTAGTAGTGGTGTACTAGTAGTGGTGTACTAGTAGTGGTGTACTAGTAGTGGTGTACTAGTTGTGGTGTACTAGTTGTGGTGTACTAGTTGTGGTGTACTAGTTGTGGTGTACTAGTAGTGGTGTACTAGTTGTGGTGTACTAGTTGTGGTGTACTAGTTGTGGTGTGGTAGTAGTGGTGTACTAGTTGTGGTGTGGTAGTAGTGGTGTACTAGTAGTGGTGTACTAGTAGTGGTGTACTAGTTGTGGTGTACTAGTTGTGGTGTGGTAGTAGTGGTGTACTAGTTGTGGTGTGGTAGTAGTGGTGTACTAGTTGTAGTGTACTAGTTGTGGTGTACTAGTTTGGTGTACTAGTTGTGGTGTACTAGTAGTGGTGTACTAGTTGTGTGTACTAGTTTGTGGTGTACTAGTAGTGGTGTACTAGTTGTGGTGTACTAGTTGTGGTGTACTAGTGTGGTGTGGTATTTGTGGTGAACTAGTTGTGGTGTACTAGTTGTGTGTATTAGTTGTGGTGTGGTAGTAGTGGTGTACTAGTTGTGGTGTACTAGTTGTGGTGTACTAGTTGTGGTGTGGTAGTTGGGTGAACTAGTTGTGGTGTGGTAGTTGTGGTGTACTAGTTTGGTGTACTAGTTGTGGTGTGGTAGTTGTGGTGACTAGTTGTGGTGTACTAGTTGTGGTGTACTAGTTGTGGTGTGGTAGTAGTGGTGTACTAGTAGTGGTGTACTAGTTGTGGTGTACTAGTAGTGGTGTACTAGTTGTGGTGTACTAGTTGTGGTGTACTAGTTGTGGTGTACTAGTTGTGGTGTACTAGTTGTGGTGTACTAGTAGTGGTGTACTAGTTGTGGTGTACTAGTAGTGGGTACTAGTAGTGGTTGTTAGTTTGGTGTAGTAGATGTGGTGTACTAGTTGTGGTGTACTAGTTGTGGTGTACTAGTTGTGGTGTACTAGTTGTGGTGTACTAGTAGTGGTGTACTAGTTGTGGTGTACTAGTAGTGGTGTACTAGTAGTGGTGTACTAGTTGTGGTTTACTAGTTGTGGTGTACTAGTTGTGGTGTGATATTTTGGTGTACTAGTAGTGGTGTACTAGTTGTGGTGTACTAGTTGTGGTGTACTAGTTGTGGTGTACTAGTAGTGGTGTACTAGTTGTGGTGTACTATTGTGGTGTACTAGTAGTGGTGTACAAGTTGTGGTGTACTAGTAGTGGTGTACTAGTAGTGGTGTACTAGTAGTGGTGTACTAGTAGTGGTGTACTAGTTGTGGTGTACTAGTTGTGGTGTACTAGTTGTGGTGTACTAGTTGTGGTGTACTAGTAGTGTGTACTAGGTGGTGTACTATTGTGGTGTACTAGTTGTGTGTGGTAGTAGTGGTGTACTAGTTGTGGTGTGGGTAGTAGTGGTGTACTAGTAGTGTTGTACTAGTAGTGGTGTACTAGTTGTGGTGTACTAGTTGTGGTGTACTAGTAGTGGTGTACTAGTTGTGGTGTACTAGTTGTGGTGT